>APFE030806392.1:95726-154230 GCA_000404065.3 Pinus taeda | reverse complement strand
TCTTGTAAGGAAGTGTTGTTGGTTTCTTGGTGCAATATCATAGTGTTGGGTGATCTAAGATTTTCATGAGGTGAAGAAGGGCTTTCATGCTGAGAGGATGATGCTGGGTCAAAAAAATGGGTTGTAATCCTCTTTTCTATTCTTGATATTAATAAAGCTATTCAAGTTTTCCTCAACATTCTTGTATGTTTGATGATATATGCATTTGTGTGGTCAATATATATCTAGTCCTATATTTTTTATGATTGTAGATCTCTATTCTTCGATAGTATTATGCTGCTTTGATTCCACAGGTGCTCTTTGAAGCTGGGTAAATGAAGAAGGAGTAGCAAAGATCTTTCAGAAGGGAGAGGAACCAAGCAAGGAACCAAATTGGTATCCTTTGTTCCCCTCTTATCTACTTCTCATAAAGGAAAGAGAAAGTAGTTTTGGTTTGTTTGTTTCTAAGATAGCTACCCATCTTAGTGGGACTAGCAGCTCCGAGTGGACACTACATTTCCCAATAACAAAATGGAAACGCCATTGGGGAGCAAATAGCTTGTTTTCTTTTCTATATTTTTTTGTTTTATAAACTTACAGACGGAGACTGAAGTCAAGCCACCTAGCCTTCGAATTGCATTTGCTATGCAAGTGCAAAGTAGATCAATGCTGCTTCAGTCTATCTCCGAGTTTTATTTATAAACTGAACAATCGATTTGCAAACATTCTAATTTCCCTGGTGGTGGATCTAGCAACCTCATTAGATCAACCCTTGTGATTTATATGTACTAAACATCACTTGCCCGGCCTAAATCCCTAAACTGAGCTGCAAACTGTGATCAAGAACCAAGTTAAAGTCTCGTCCTAGTACCATCGCACCCTCCCTTCAAGGAAATTTGGATGCATCGCACCTCCCATGTGCAGTAGGTGGGATGCATCCCTGTTTCCTTGTGTAACAGATGCGATGATCAGATAAGGCTAATTTTGCCTTTAGGCTTTGGTTTTTCTTCACTCTCTTCAGCTCTATTCAAGAGTTTTTCTGTTTGTGATCAGTATACCACTGTGGAACCCCCTTCCTTTCCATCATTCCACCTCCATTGTGCAAAGAACTGTGAATGTTTTTTTGTATTGTGTGCCATTTTCAGTTCTCTTTTACAAAGAAGTAGCATAATTGAACTGTCATTCTTGATTTGGAAGTGTCGCAAGTGTTGTTTTTAGTCGTAGAAAATAATCCTATTGTTCTTGATGGTCGATTGTACTGTTGTTCTTGTATTTGATTTGAATTAGTAGTTTTTCAAGTGTCGAAAACAATTTTCAATTTGAAATTGCAAAGTGTCGTCATTATCTTCCTTTCGTTTTGAAGAGAAATTTGTTAGTATTGTCGCTTTGAAAAGATAATTCAGATTTGTACTCAACATTCTTTTTGTCATTCACACATTAAGAAAGTGGAAAACAAATACATGCATGTGCATTTGCATTTAGAATTCTTGTTGGTTTGATTTAGGACAGTGCATCTAGTGTGTGCTTTGTGCTCTATGTTGAAAGAACCTCATTTCTCTTTCCTTAGTAGCTAGGATTTTCATTGCAAAAAGAAGATTAAACGATTGTTTATCATCTTAGATTGCATTTTAGAATTATATATCTACATCATGTGGTGAACCTGAAAGGAAAATTTCTTAAGCAAGATCAACTATAAAATAAATTCAATGAACACAAAAACGCTTTGGAACCTAACACACAACATTTAGAAGTCTAGGCTAGAGACGTATTCCAGCGTCGTAAAGCCCGGTAACTATCGCTTTCATTGCTGGTTGGGTGATTCCTCCTCTTTGAGACGACAAGTGCCAGTATGGACTTGTGCTCCCACGTGTTGTCGAGTATATATTGAGAGACCACAATAGGATATATTCTTTATCCTTTGGAAGCTATGTCTACCACCCTATTGATCGCAATGCACTGAACACAACATTCGGGAAGATTGACTGTTGTATCGTAAAAAGTATTCTACAGTTTTGCAATTGGTTTGGTAATCCCTCTATCTAGATTTCCAGAGTAGTCTCTTTCATTCCTTTTCAGACTCCTTAAAGGAAAAGGTCCATCTAAGCACTTGTCACTTCAGGCTCATTAAAAATCGAAGGCAACTAGAGTCATCTTTTGTTTTTTCTTGACTCTTAAAAATTGAAAAAACAAGTTGTGTCAAAGCGTCTAAAATATATTTTAATCTGAATAATATCACTATTCCCACGTTGGTCTTAGGTTGAGGAAAATGGAGTCTACCAACCAAGGATTTCCACTTGGAGAAAATCCTAGTCCACTCTCCTCTTGGGGAGATTTTGGTGCACCTCATATGGCCACATTGTCACTTCCAGGATTGACGATTGGCTTGCCAATATGACTCTTCTCGACCTTTGTTGTTCATAACACCATGATTCCTAAACAATCAAGTCAGAAACTAGATGATACTAGAGTTACCCCCCAACCTTCTACTTCATCTATTTCTCCCTCTCCTCCTTCCTCTTCGCTTGATGAAGCTGGTAAAGCTAAAAATCAAGTGACTAAGAAGGAGAAGAAGGGGAAGGAGAAGAAATAAAAAAAGAAGAAGGAGCCAATTTAGGCAAAAAGGGGCAACCATGCATCGTCTAGATAAAATCCACACACTGCACCATCCAAGCCTAAATCTCCATGTGTCATTTGCAAAGGAGACCACTATCATCGAGATTTTCCTTGCATCCCTCGGATCTTAAGGGACTGGTCTCCTCATTTGCACAATCTGGTGTCATCAACCTCTCATCATGTTGAAAGTACACCATCAACTGGTGAAAGTGAAGTATCTGGATAGAAAAGAAAATGTAAATTTCTTTGTAAGTTGTGTGAAGTCGATCACGTTGTCCACCATTGTCCCTTCCTAGATGAAGCTAAAAGAGTCTTGGATAACTGTCCTGCTTCACCGTTGCGGCTTCCTCCTAGATACAAGAAACTCTTGCTAAGTCCATCACTAGTTGAAAATCCAACTGACACGCCATTATGGTTGGTCAAAGCATCAATCATTGAGGATAAACCCTCTGAATCCACACCAGACGAAAGTCAAAAGGTCGAGGTGGCAGTTGACCCGGTCTTGCCTTCAGAAGGTCCATCTTCAGATGATATAGTCACCGAAGAGAATGAGAACGACACCGTTCAAATTCTTTTTGTAAACACAAACTCCGATGAACATGGGGGAAATCTACCTGTTCCTTTACCGTAGGAAGGAAGTTCGTCAGAGTCATATCCAGCCATCTATTCGGTCCCACCTCCAAGCAACCTAGTAGTTTCCTTCGATTGAAATGTACTAGGCAGACCTTGTTTACCAGCTAGTGTACCATTCCGAATCATTGTACAAGCTTACAGAATGGTCAGGGTTGGTACCATCATAGATGAAGGGGCTTCTGTGAGTATCCTTTCCTCAACTGCTTGGAAAGTGCTTGGTTCATCATCACTTCTGCCTTAGATGAGAAATCTGACATGCTTCGACAAAGAAACCAGTGGACCATTAGGAATCCTTCCAAATGTGCCTATTACTTTGAGAAGGAAAATCGTTTATATGAACGTAATGGTAGTCCAAGGACATCTAGACTATAATCTACTCCTTGGGCGCGACAATATTTATAGCATGGGAGCCATTATCTCCTCACTCTTTAGAGTAATGTGTTTTCCGCATGAAGGCCCAGTGGTCCAGCTCGTAGGACAGCTTTCGTTCCCCAGCTCATACATAGCTAATAGTCAAATTCCATCCCTAAATTGTCTTTTCACACAAGGAATGTCTCATCAATCTCCAGTCCGTCCACCTGAAGAACGCGAGTAATTCGGGGGACATGACTGAAACCCAAGGGGCATGCACCCTGTCCTACTCCAGAAGGAAAACTCTAGGTATAGGGTAGGTTTCCGCAAAGGATATATGACCAGTCTGACACCCTTCCATATAGGAATATGGGATTAGACTGGAATAAGATACCTCCGTTAGAAGGTATGCCTTTCCCAATAGAACAAATGTTTTGTCTGCAAATTGAAGGGTAACCTCGAAACTCTACTTCGCTATACCTAGGGGCATGCAAACCTTTTTGCGTGCAAGTGAAGAGCGACCATTTATTTTCATAGTTTGTAGATTCTCAACCCTTTAGACTCGTAGGATTGGTCGTTCCTAGCCTGCATAAAGAAAGGATACGGAGAAAAGCTTCGAAAGGTGCAAGCTCCACAAAAATGGAGTGTATCAATGAGATGTCCTTATTATATGACTGGCACGAGCAGATTTTATGTTAAGTTCATGATCGTTAAAATTTAAACCTAAGCAATGAGCAAATGTTTCCCCCAAAGTTTAAGCTCATTAAAAAATGAACCAATCTCCGGTAAATAACCATTGTGAATGCATTATCATCAGCTTTTGAGCCTTGGTCGTGTTCTCATCATCACCTCCACTCTATTTTAGTCGATCATATGCCTCCATTTGATTGTTTACCCTTTTTGAGGAACATCTGCGATGAGTGATCTTGTTATCCATCCTTGTGATACTGCTGTGATTGGAAAATTCCAAACCTTACCAGGGATCAGCTGCTACCCGAAATCATCACTCGTTCCTCAAAAGACGAGTCTCCTTTAAGCTCTTTTCATCTGACTCGTAAAATATGAAAAGATTGCCGAGAAATTGGCCTCTCCAGCTTGTTAAAGCTACGGGAAGTGCTATCCCTCCTCTAAATTTTAATATTTTTGGACCTGAGGAATTATTACACAAAAATATCGAGTGCTTCTCTTTTTCGGCTTGTTAAAACTATCGAAAATTCATCCCTTTCATATTATTTTATACTTTTTCAGACTTAAGGGATTATATGATGAAAAAGGATTATTGGAGTTTCCTTTCAATCCCTTTTCAGACTCTCTAAAATTGAAAAAGGATTGGGTTATCATTGTCATTAAACTCGTTAAAATCAATAGCGACAAACTTGTCCATATAGATGAGAACGAGTTTCACTGTCGGTAGGCTCGTTAAAACATAGTGACGGGTTCGCCCGAAGGGAGAATTATAGAACAAGAATATGTTATCCTCCTCAAGCTTGATAAAAATAAAGAGGTACTAGTCAGTAATGACTGGGGAAAATTGGGAAGAAAACTTGAAGAAACTTTATTGGTAGCAAGTCGCTCTTGAACATGACACTTTCACTCCACGTCCGAGTCGGATTAGGTTATTCCATTCACCAGTCATATCACCATTGGTCCATCATACCATCCATCTTTGGGGTTAGCACTACCAATCCATTTCAGTGTCACCGGTATGTTCAAGAGAAGTTGCTCAGAGAACTCACCTGTGTCTCATCCACTGCAATACATTCACGCTCCATTCTTTCATGACCGCCACCCTCAACCTTGTATCATCAGATCGTTTTCACCTCCAAAATCATTTTCTCCATTCTATGTCGTAGATGTGGGATTCATTAAGGCCCTCCTATGATGGGTCACTTCTCATCGACATCAGCTCATTATCCAAGAGGTCGACCTAGGAACAACCCTTTCAGTACTTTGAAGCTTGCATGCCTCAATGGCAAGTTTCTCACTTCCGGCAAAAGGTTTACATCAATGGCCTTTGACCAAAATATTTTACGTGGTGTTCAATGCCAAGTCCTATTTTCACATCACGTTAATTGTACTATTGTACCTTGAGGGTCATCATCATTATCGGTGATTCCTCTCGTGCCTGTTAATTGCGTACATCATTTGCTGGTAATCAGGCGATGTCTTTACATGTTTGACTCTAGAACATCTTTCACATGGATTGACTTGTACTTCGAGTGAAGATTGAACAAGTTTGAAGACCCCGGATCTAGTTTCATCCATCCAGGCAGCGATATATTTAGGAATATAAAGACATCAAATGTAAACCATTGCCGAGCAGATGATCATTTGAATCAAAGGATGATGACTCCATCCGAATCATCAGTTTGCTACACAGACTCTTGTCTATACTATGTATATGAAAATGAATTTATAAAGCTGAGCATGGGAATGCCCACCTCAGATAGATCATGAAAAATACTATGAAGATAATGTATTGTATTGTATCTTATTACAGGTCGCCTTCCAGCTCGAAAAAACTTCGGATCCTCATGATAAAGCATTTCACCCGACATCAAAAGATTAACGACCTCATGCTTCACGGGGCAACTGTTATAGACATTTTTGGGCACTGCGACCCCAATCATATATGTAAATAAACCAAGGGCTTCTAAGTCCCTAAAAGTGTTGCGTCATGCCCTAAAGGAACAAGGTCAGCTGATTACATCATCTCCCAGAAGTTCTTCACAGAAAACTGCTCAGAACTGGTCAAAACTAGACCATACAGACTGCCCAATGCAGAGGGTGCGATGCATCTCACCTACACAGTGTAAAAAGTGCGATGCATACTGGAAATCCCTTCTGTAGGTTGTGATGGGTGAGAGTAGACAAATGGCAGAGACAGTTTGCAAGGTGGATGATCATGGAATCTTCCAGAAACTTCTCCTATGACAATTGCCTCTCTGAATTCGCCTAGGGATGAGTAAGAGATCATCAATCTCCAAGTGGAATCAAGAACTATCAGAGGGAGGAAACTAATCAAAATCCCAGAAGCTGACTCACCCCCTACAATCATCTATATATGGATCCCTCATCACAGAGATCCAGAGGCTGGAATCTTGTATCTTGTAAGGAAGTGCTATTGCTTTCTTGGTGCAATATCATAGTGTTGGGTGATCTAAGATTTTCATGAGGTGAAGAAGGGCTTTCATGCTGAGAGGATGACGCTGGGTTAGAACAATGAGTTGTAATCCTCTTTGCTATTCTTGATATTAATAAATCTATTCAAGTTTTCCTCCACATTCTTGTATGTTTGATGATAAATGCATTTCTGTGGTCAATATATATCTAGTCCTATATTGTTTATGATTGTAGATCTCTGTTCTTCGATAGTATTATGCTGCTTTGATTCCATAGGTGCTCTTTGAAGCTGGGTAAATGAAGAAGGAGCGACAAAGATCTATCAGAAGGGAGATGAACCAAGCAAGGAACCAAGCACAAGACTAAGGTTGGTGTCCTTTGTTCCCCTCTTATCTACTTCTCATAAAGGAAAGCGAAAGTAGTTTTGGTTTGTTTGTTTCTAAGATAGCTACCCATCTTAGCAGGACTAGCAGCTCCGAGTGGAGACTAGATTTCCTGATAATAGCTGTGCATTGCAGTTCCAATAGACAGCGGAAGACCTTGATCACTAAGACTATGTAGTCCATAGCTTAGGTCAGATAGAGGGAAATTTCTGTGGAGTCCTCACTCAGGAAAAAATTTACTCAGTGGCCACTCAGGGAAAAATTTGCATAGTGGCCACTAAGGGAAAATTTTGCACAGTACCCACTAAGGGAAAATTTTGCACAGTGGCCACTAAGGGAAAATTTTGTGCTGTGCCAACTGAGTGAAAATTCGCGTAGCTTCCACTAAAGGAAAAATTTGCGTAGTGGCCACTGAGGGAAAAATTTGCATAGTGGCCACTGAGGGAAAATTTTTTGCAGTGTCCACATAGGGAAATATTTGTGTAGTGCCCATTGGGAGGACAAACTACACAATTTTAGGAAGCAAGGGGGACTGGGCAGCAGAGAGGTGTGAAGGGCAGATCTGTGTAGTTTCTTAAGGAGGTGAGCTTCGACCAAGGGAAGGGCACTGGAGGAAGCATCTACACACTTTTTAGGCCAAGGGAGTTTGGCATTTCTACACATTGTGCACTTCCAGGGGTTAAGGGAAAATCTTGAGGGTTGAAGTTACGAAATTTGCAGTTCAAGGTAGACTGGGAGGCACAACTGCACAATTATGGAGCTCAAGGGAAGTTGTTGGACTCTAGAATTGTGCAGAAAAACAACCTTGGAGGAAAGGAAATGTGCACTGTGTAGTTCCATGTAGTAGGGTTACATTCAAGAGGGCTGAGATTGCACAAAACACAACTCACTCAGGGCCCGGTGAAGCTAATTTTGGGACACCTATAATTTGTTGAAACTACTTGGCACACACTCTTATTCGTTCATTTCCATGCATTTTGATCTAGTTCTCCCTTGTGATTCCTTGGCACTCCCTAACACTCCTTAGTATGCATTGAAATGGTTTGGCATGTGTTAGCATGCCTTTTCAATCCTTGGCATGCCCTAATACTCCTTAGTTATCGTGACCACACAACTACCCTTGCTTTTTTGGGACTTGGGAACCCAAACAATTCCTTCCTCGATTACAAGAACTTGACCAAGTTACAACTAATACAACTATATTATTCCTTGTTCACCTAAGAACTAGCTGTAATTCATATTAGACTACTCATATACAATTTCAACTTATCCCACTTAACAAGTTAGTAGTTTCTAAGTCAAGGCTACGTCCAACTGTGGCCATAAAACAACTAAGAACCATAGTTTACATCTTGACATGCCATAACACCTTGCATGTATAACAATCCCTTGTAGCTATGTGGCATGTGTTAACACCCCATGCATTTCTTGGCATGCTTTGGCACTCCCTATCACACCTACCACTCCCTGACATGTCCTGACAAGTACAATCCCTCGTCTCCCAAGGTGAAAGAGAAAGGTTTTGTCCCGATGGTGATGACTCCTCCTGTCCTTTCTGCAACTATCTCGAATGCCCCTACTGTCTTGACAACTTCGGATCCATACCTCACTATAATTGTTTTTATGATCATTGATGGGGCTTCCATAGAGCATAGAACTGGTCAACCACAACTCCAATTAGCCACTAGTCAACAATGTCGTCCTCAAGTACTCTCTCTTCATTTGTTTTTTTATCTTCTATTGTTAGCTAAATTTTTGATTTGGGGAAAGATTGGAATACAACTAAACATGCACTCCCTGTATATATGTTATTGAAATAAATTATAAGTTTATGTGGCTAGGGTCATGTGGTATATATCTACTTCTTCAATGAGTCCTAGAAGTCATATCCCTTGGGTAGGTGACTTCAAGAACACACTGAATCTACTTTCCATTGCAGCTAATAATTGACCATGGTTAGCTTGATAGGAAAAAGGGTATTGTAGGAAAGTCTTATGCATTTTTTATAGAATGATTAGATCCATAGATCAAATGCCATTTTCACATGTTGATGTAGAAGTTTGATGGTGATGATAAAAATGTCTTGAAGTCAAAACTTTAAAAGTGTATTGAGCTTATTTAACCAAATATCGGAGTGCCATCATTTTGATAAAGTTCATGATTCTAACAAATAAAAAACAACATCTGAATATTCAATATGAATGTTGAATCCATAATTTGAAGATGTATATGAAGACACCAAGTATGTTCATGAATCTAAAAATAAGATTGCAGAAGTTTGCAATTCTAAATGGGTTGTGGGATAGCCATTTTTGAGATTGAATATTGCATTTATAAGTAGTGAAATCATCATAAATTTCCCTAAGAGTGCCAATCATGTCCATAGTAATCTGTTGAAGCTTCTCATCAATCTTGAATGTTATATAATGATGGGATCTCTTTCTCTTCACCTCCAAAATGTGTTATTGTTCAAAGTTTATAGTTCAGTTTCAATTAGTATGTTGTTTAAGATGAGAATCCTATAAGTAAATCATAATGGAGGAGCATATATGAAGATTTTGTTGTAGAGATGTTATAATGTTTCTACAATGAATGACTAGTGGTTTGTTATTATAGTGGTGAAAGATGAATTGAACCAATATTCTTTTACGCCCAGTGTTAATGGTAGATATGTCTTAGTTGGAATTATGAGTTTTCAACATGGAGGACATAATGATGTTGTAGACTTAATAGAGATTTTTTGGAATTTCATCCAAAAGCATGGTAATGATATTAGTTGTGGTAGCAATGGAGATTGGTTGGAGGTGGACAAACAAGGTACATATTTTATTATATGGAATCAAAACCAAGACCATGTGGAAATATGAATCACATCTTATATTTGGAGGAAGTCTAACATGTTGTGTGTAGATTATGTATATTGTTCATTGATGTTTTTGAGCTTGATCTTAGCTAGACTTGGTACTTGGGAGGAGTATTGCAATAACATGCGACATTATAAAAGCTTGTACTTATTTCCTGCATGATATGGAGCATTTAAATAGTATTTAACCATATCTTTCTATGTATTATGTAAAGGGCATATCATTGTATGACTCTTGTAAGAAGACATGCCGATTATCTAGGTGTCACTGGTGATAGAGATAACTTGTTTAATATAGAGCAAAACCTCCGATAGAGTATGGGCCATGTGTCAGTTGAATTCTCTATGAGTGGTTTATGTTGATTATAAGATCTATGGGGCGTGATAGGTCTAAAATCCTAAATTTTCCTATGCATTTAGGTGGAGTTCATTGAGAATATGAATGAACCATGTACTCAAAGGAGTTCTTAGTGGGTTAGTAGTTGCAATATTTAGGTACCCATGTATTTTGGTGGATTCCCACTCCCTTATGTGGATGCTAACAATTTAGTAATGTCTACATGATCGAGGAATGAGATGAAAATGTCGAGTTAGATCATATATATACTTTATTGATCAAGAGTGTCTATGATACATTGAATCAATGGAAGCAGATGATGAAGACTTACCTGACAAATACAAAGACATGTCCAACTTACTAAGGGTGAAAGTTGGGATTATTAACTCCTACCTATTATATAGAATATTATGTGATTCTTATGATCATACATGAAGGGGTTGTGGTTTGTTAATGTATTGATCATTGTGAAGTAGAGTTGGTCTCAACATATGTATTCTTCTAATGTGTTTTTAGTAGGTTGATGGATCATGGCCTGATGAAAGATTTTGGTCAACAATTCTTTTTTAGTTAGTGCATAATTGAAATTACCTCAGCAAGCTTTTAACCTATGAAGATAACACAACTATCTCAAAACAAATTCTTATTTATTTATATATGTACTACTACATTGCTAAATAAATTAAACACACACAATTTTGGTGCATAAAATATGTTCACTCTTTTATTATTTAGATTAAAATTTAAAATATTAAAGTTGTTATTTTTATTTTTTAAATATATATAAAGTAAAAAAAGACAAATTAATCTTACATGAATTGCAATATATCACATGCATCCATAGGTTATTCATCCATAGTACCTATGCAAACCCATGAAAAGAGAACTCTATGGTTAGGTATATCATGATCTAGACAATTTTCCTCTGATCAAACACGCCATGTTGGAAGAAATAAGTGGGAAACAATTAGGGTAGGCCCACAATCCACATGGATCCATATGTTTATCGAGCGGGTTCACTTTAACATATTGATGCCACTTATAGATATGGTGTACCAACTACCCTATATAGAATAGAGATTAAAAATTTAACCACCCATAGGTTTTTTATTGTTTTATCTAGATGAGAAAAGAGAAAAAGTTCATGCATGAAAAATAGTATGTAGGTCTCTCCACCATGAAGGAGACATACATGGACAAAAAGTAGAAGAAAGCACACAAGTGTAGGTGATATATGGTTTCTACTAACAGTGCAAAGGCCAAGAGTAGAGGTGATATATGCGTTATTTTCACCTACAATATCCCCTCCCTCTACTCTTAACAAATTTCATTTGCACCTTTTGATCTAATTGATAGTTTTGATAGGTTAAAATATTATACATATAAATGGTATAACAACCATTTTGAAATATTTTGACATATGTAGGAATCTTTTTTATATCCCATCAAGAAAGAAAAACATCCCTTTATCTTAACTTTTTAATTAACTATCTCACTTTTTTTAAACCTTTACATCTTTGGTCCAATTCAAAATTCATGGCGGTAGACATTTTATTTAAAATCCTTTGTTTATGCGGTTATAGTTTTGATCTACCCAAGTTTTATGAAACTTTCAAACCCTTTATTTATGTGGTTATAGTTTTGAGAAATTAGTGTATCAAGTTTCTCGCTACCAAAAGACTTGTGGTGCTTGTCATCCTCTCTAGTAGGCCAATGTATGTTTCGTTTGCAGTAAATGATCCTAAAATCTCTAGCATTATTCTAGCAGGCTACCTTGGTCAAGCATAGTAGCTTTTATCCTGTGTGTACTAAAAAACAATAGGGATCCCCAGGCATTGATCAAGAAGGACGCTGTAAAAGGTGAAAGGAGCGAGTCGTCCATGGATCTCTGATCAGGAATATCCAAGCTCTGTGGCTAGTTTGCGCTCCTTGGAATTGAAAGAATTAGTGAATTGTATCATCTTCACTTTAGTTCAAGATATGATGACTCCCCTTCCTCTTACAGCTGCACCAGTAAGAAAGGTTGGTGATGGTAGGCATGCAGCCGTGTCCATGTAAGGGCTCTTTCTCTCTAGTTAGAAGACTTGCTTGAGTGAGGCATGCTAACACAAGGGGGCTTTCATCGATATAAACTGCTGCATCAATGGCTTATTCTATTACTGGATGATATAGGCACTTTATTCGGTACCCCCTTTTTCTTTCCAACTCAATCTAGCCCCTCCCTAAAGACCCTTCCTTTATTTTGTGTCTGATCAGAAAATATGAATCAACGTATATAACAAGATGTTGTAAATTGTTCTTGGTGTTGTGATGTGATAATTGTGGACTTGAGTTTCATTGCTGAGATATGCTAAGATCTGTAGGGAACAACTAGTGTTACAACTTTGCAGAGATTATTTTTGGTGACTACAATCTAGGAGTTTTATCATCCCATTCATTTATTGTTGTTTCAAAGTATACTATTAGGATTTTATACTTCAACACTATTTCTTTTCCCATCATTCACATTGTTCATCTATTATTTTTGGTTATATCTTTGGTTTGATAAGTGAATTTTTTTATGAAATACATCGTCATACATAAATAGAGAAGGCCATGGCAACAATGAAAGCATTCAATTTTCATTTCTATCAAAAAGGCAACTCTCCAAAGGGTATCTAAGTTCTTAAATTCAATCCTCCCCATTTTTTGTGGTTTTAATTAGAGTGGTTTTCTGATCTATGTACTAAGGGATGTTATTTTTACAAAATAATGCTACACGTAGTCATAGTATCCTGCCAGTGGAAATTAGGATTCTCTTAAAAATAGGGGCAACATATTATTTTTGGAAACCCATCTCTTCACACATGATATTCCAATTTTCAAAATAGTAGCCATCCCTTTTACCACAAGCAATCTAGGTTTTCTATAAAATCTGATGAGACTAAAAACTTCTGTTAAATTGTCTAAATTTATTGGCAAGAAGTGTCGATAAAATTTAAAAACACATATTTAGGCCTTCATGGGATTTTTTATAGTATCCATTATACTATTTTTTTCCTATGGTCTTACTAGCCAAACCTTGTTCTTTTTCTGAAATTTAAACAAAAAGAGAACCAAAATGCTAATGACATCCTGCCATGGTTAATAATTGCAACAAAAAATTCTGATCCAATATCCTACAATTGGCATCAAAGAAGAGTAAACTAACAAAAAATTATAACCCAATATTGTACAATTGGTATTTCAATTTTCTTGATCATGGAATGCTTCTTCTTGTACCTGGTGCTCTTCTTCAAGAGGACCAAGGCTTGACCAAATCTTCCAACAAAAAAGGCTAAGCTATTGGTTCCATTTTCCCTCCACATTGATGATGGCCACGCTATTTCTGAAGATGTCATTCAAAGTGATTATGAGTTGTTCCTTAATGTTGGAAAATGTAATTCCAGAATCCATCAAATATTTTGGGATTTAGGAAACAATTATGTCTTGGCCTTTTGGCCATCTAGAGATTGATTTTAGAATAGGAAGGTTCTCGAAGGGTAGAATTTTATCCCTTCTCTCCTAGTCCTTAACTAGTTTCTGGTACCACCTTTCTCCTTGTGGAGTTTCCCCTTTGAATTTCTCCAGTTATAACTCAACTTGGAATTTCTCTAAGATAGGTCATTTCATGTAGGATTGTCCTTCTTAACATGTTGTTTTATGCTACTTAGTAGTGCTTATCCAATTTTGTTTTAAAATTCAAGTGTGATTTATTTTACTTAATTTACAGGGAATGGCAATGATTATACTTATTTTATAGGAAATTGTACTAATTTTTTTTCTTAGTTTATAGGCAATGTTAGTGATCTTTTTAATGATACTAAGAATTGTTTAGTTCATTTAAGTAGCAATTGTCAGCTATATTAGAATTTGTTTGGTTTCCTTGTAAATGCAATATATGGAGAAGGTGGAATACTCAAACATTTAAAGCGATTAATTTGATATTAATTCTAAATTCAGAGTCAAAAGCATCTTTTACAACAAAATTATGAGTCACTGTAGCAATTTAAAGAAGTTTATACTAGGATATTTTAGTTTTATTGCAACAATATTTAAGAAAATATCTAGAAAAATTGTTTGAATAATAGTTATTTTCTATATCTCTAATGTCCTTGAAATCCTGGGACACCTCATGATTGCATATCTCCTTGTTGGCATGTTGATTTTTTTTAATCAGTTTATTTTGTTGATTATTTTTTAGTTCCAAAGATCAATAAAGAAAAAACTAGTTTAAAAATGAATTATACTACCGATGGTAATATGGAACTGTTGTAGTGGCTACAACCACCCTCCAAAATTTTGCCTTAGCTTGCGTTTGGAGCGTCCCTAATAACCATCCTTAGTAGAATGTCTTGCATTGTCTAGGTACATATGATTCAGTCAAGTTTCAGTGGCTTATCATCTTGTGTTTGTCAGTTTGTTTGCCTCCCACCCGCACATTGACATTCCAGAACTTGGTCATTTTCTGGCTGCTATGCTCACTTGGAAAATTGTGCAAATCTAGAGGGGACCCAAACTTACTCTCAAAAAGTTTGCAATCCATCTAGGCTGCATATTTCTCCCTAGAAATGTGCAGAACAATAAGGAAACCTTCCCCTTGGAAATTGCACAGAGAAGCCCATCAGTGGGCTTGCTCTCAAAAATTGCGCAATTTTGGCTAACAACCAAGGCTTCAGTTCAGAAATTGCACAGAGCCTGAGGGACAACCAGACTTTCTCGACCCAAAAACTACACAAAAGTTACTTCAAGACTTGTAGTCCATTCCATGTGCTCCCAAGTTGACCGGTTCCCTCTAGAACTAAGAAATCTTGATTTTCATGCATGGGCTATTTTCTCCGAAAAAGAAAAAAGAAAAAAAGCAAAAAGCATCCCTAGATTTTAGGGATCTATTTTTAGTAGCTAGAGGTTACATGTAAAAGTCATTTTAGAAAACTCCCGGAAAGTGTCGTTTTTCCTATATTTGTGGCATGTGTGTCATAAATCTCGATCTTATCAAAACTATTTATTTGATGCTTTAGAGCTCATCCTCACATCGATCATGGAGCTCTAACATCCCACATCACATCTAGGATTATTTGGCACACTCAAATCAACTTTTTCTCGGTAAGTCCACTTTTCATATATTTTAATGCTTTTCTGTCGCTTTTTGTATTTCGGTTTGTGTGAGTGTTGTTTTCTTGTTTTCACTGAATGCTTGTTGTCATTTTAATGCATATTAACTTGTAGAATTATTTTTTCAAGTTTTTCATTGTATCTCATTATTGTCGCATGCATGACATTGTTTTTGCACTAATGGTCACCGTTGCGGCTTCCTGCTTCACACACTTTCTTATTTCCCATTTTCTAAATCTTGCACTTCCTATTTGCATGCATGATCATTCAATATTTTTTGCACAACATCCTTTGATCCACAGGGCATGCCATTGGAATGAGGAAGACCCATGGAGATAATGCTATCACTTCTCGAGGCTCAACAAACTACTCAAGATAGTTGTAGAGTGGTTAGCAAGGTAGAATGCAACAACATCTCAGAGAGTAGTATCATCACCAGTAGTAGAGGGTAGCAGAGCTACTCGTGACAAAGGCAAGAGGAAGGTTATTGATAATGCAAAGGCAGAACAAATTTGAAAGTTCAAAGAAAATCCACTTGTGTTGAGAGTAGCTTTAGAGATTTAGGCTAAGAGGCGACATAAGGATCACACAAAAGAAAAGAGAGAAGTAGAAGCTAGAGAAAGTAGAAAAGGAGTTGAAGCAATAACTCAGGGAAGATGAGGAGTTGCCAAAAGAGAGCAGAAAGTGCAACAGGGACAGGAACAATAGGAGGCATAATATGCACAGATTGATGAAACTGCACCCATACAGGTTATTAAATCCAGATATCCATGTATCTCCTACGCAGTTTGAAGAGTGAGTGATCGTGTTCGATGTGTGAAAACATCTAGTTGCATTGGTTGGTGCTACCAAAGCATATGCCAAAGCCACTAGCTTGAGTGTTTGATTCTTGATGGCTGAAAATGAGCGCATGACTAAGGAGCTAAAAGTGGCCAAGTAGGGAGGAGAGGAGGTTACAACATCCACCATAGCAGAGTTGAGGAGGGTGATACTAGATGAAGTAACATCCTTTGAGACAGTCATGCAGAAGTTGTACTTCAGATTTGTCACCGTGCATAAGTCAGTTATCCATCTCACTGGTTGGTGTTGGGATGGGGTCCCCAGGGTCAGTTTTGGTGTTAAAAACTCAATTTTTGATGTAATTTTTGTAAGTAATGTAAAGTCTCCATGATTTGTGGATGTGGAGCGCGTAGATGGTTAGGAGTTAAAGGGGTTTGAGCCCCTTGTTTATGTGAAAATTGAGTCAGTCTTGAGATCCACTTTTCCCGATCTCTTTTAATTTCCATGCCCAAAATATAGTTTGCAACACCAACATCTTTCATGTCAAATGTGGAGGACAATTGGGTCTTCAAATCCTAGATAATTTCTTTGTCATTTCCAACCAACAACATATCATCCACATACAAGACCAGATAAATGACACGGTCACCAATTAATTTAAAATACACACATTGATCTGCTTTGCTTCTGGTGAAGCCAAGTCCCTGTATAAATGTATCAAATTTCTCATACAACATCCTTGGTGATTGTTTTAACCCATACAGAGACTTATTTAACTTGCATACCAGTTCTTTCTTACCCTTCGTTGCAAAACCTTCAGGTTGCTTCATGTAGATTTCCTCTTCCAGATCCCTGTGAAGAAATGCTATCTTCACATCCATTTGTTCTACCTCAAAATCAAAAGAAGCAGCAACAGATAAAAGTAATCTAATAGAAGTTACCTTGGCAACAAGAGAAAAAATATCACCAAAATCAATTCCCCACACCTGGGAATAACCTTTTGCTACCAACCGAGCTTTGTATTTCTCCACTTTTCCTTCTACATTTTTCTTCTTTTTGAACACCCATTTGCTGGCAATGGGTTTCCTTCTAGCTAGCAACTCCACCAGATCCCAAGCCTCATTTTTATGCAAAGATACCATTTCATCAACCATGGCCTCTTTCTAGAGTTTTCCATCCTCTGAATCTACTGCTTCCTTCATAGTTCTAGGATGATCGTCAGTAATAGATAAAGAAAAATTTGAACAGAAATCAAATGGACTATACTTCTTAGGCTACCTTCTTTCTCGAACTGATCTTCTGACAGCCGAAGTTTGTGGCTCTTCATCTTCTGATTCCTCCTCTACTGGATAGTTTGATTCTTCCTCCTTTAGCTCAAACTCTATCTTCTTAGGTTCCTTTTGTTGGACTTCATGTTTAATAACATCTTTCACCTCTCTGAACACCACATCTCAGTGGTACACAACCTTCCGTGTGACTCGGTTCCAAAGCTTATAACCCTTTAAACCATCCTTATACCCAATAAAGATGCACTTTTTATATTAACTATTCAACTTGGTTCATTTCTCCTTTGGAACATGTACGTATGCATCACATCCAAATACCCTCAGATGTGAAAGAGAGGGTTTCTTACCAGTCCATACCTCTTGTGGAGTCTTATCCTCCAACGCTGATGAAGGTGACCTGTTGACCAAGTAAAATGCAGTATCCATTGCCTCTGCCTAGAATTGTTGTCCTAACCTAGCACCACTGAGCATGCTTCTTGCCCTTTCCATCAACGTCTTATTCATTCTTTCTGCAACTCCATTTTGCTAAGGTGTATATGGAGTAGTCTTCTGTCGTGCTATACCACACTCCTTACAGAATACTTCAAATTCCTTACTACAAAACTCTTCACCATTATCTATCCTTAGCACCTTTATGTTCTTCTCTCTCTGGTTTTCCACCAGAGCCTTAAATTCTTTAAACCTGTAAAAGGCTTCAGATTTCTTCTTAAGGAAATATATCCATGTATTCCTTGAGAAGTCATATATAAATGATACATAGTACACAAACTTACCCAGTGATGGAACCTTCACAGGTCCAAACACATCACTGTGCACAAGCTCTAATATTTGTTTCGTCCTCTTACCACCAGAGGGGAAACTCACCCAATTCTGCTTCCCATATACACAATTTTCACAGAAATCAAAATCCAGAGAGCTATTACTCATACCTTCTACCATACCTTTACCATGAAGTATTCGAAGGCCCTTCTCTCCAATATGTCCAAGCCTTTGATGCCACAACATGGTCTTCTCTCCAGATACCACTAGATTTTCTGCTCCACTTTCAGGAACCACAGAACTATTGCACCCATCAATAACAGTGCTACCTTGCAGCTTGTACAGAGTTCCAATCCGAACTCCCCACATATTTACCAGTGCTCCCCGAACCATCTTGTTGGTATCCTTCTCGAACACTATTTTTACACCTGCATCATCCATCTTGCTAATAGAAATTAGATTTCTGGCTAATGCAGGAATATGTAGAACATCACAAAGAATTCTAACCCTTCCACTTTGCAACTTCAACTTTAATTTTCCGCGACCAACGATTCTAGCCTTCTTTTCATCCCCCAAGAAGACATCACCACCATCATATTTCTCATACTTGCAGAACCACTCTTTATGGGGAGTGAAGTGAAAGGATGCACCTGAGTTAATCAACCATGCCTCATGATCTACATGTGTACTTGAAGAAGCCAAGTACACATCCCCACCTTCATTTGAGGTGGTTTTCGCCTCTGCAGAAGGAGCCTCATCATATCCCTTTCCTTTATTAGGAGCTTTATATTTACAGTCCCTTTTGTAGTGTCCCTCCTTTCCACATTTCTAGTACACCACCTTTATAGGATTTCTTGGAGATTTAGATCTCCCTTTAGATGTAGATCTCCCACTCGATGACCTATTTTTGTTTCTATTCTGGGTCTGCCCTCGTACAGACAAGGCATCACCATTTTAGCTCTCCATATTTTTCCGTCTCATCTCCTCCGTCAGCAAGGATGAGACTATTTCATCAAAATGCAAGGTAGTTGCATTGCTACCTATTGCAATAACTAGACTATCCCACCAATTTGGTAGATAACACAACAAACTGATGCACTTATCTTCATATGAAATTTTAATATCAACAGATGCTAACTGACTTACCACAGTATTAAATGCACTCAGACGCTCTGTCACCGAGTCTGCATCTTTCATCCTCAGGTTATACAACTTTTTCCACAGGAACAGTTTATTCACTAGAGACTTAGATTGGTACAAAGTCCCTAACTTGTTCCACAAAGCCTTCACTGTAGTTTCCCATGACACATTCAACAATACTGAATCTGAGACACACAATTGTATTGTGCTCTTTGCCTTCTGATCCAACTTCTTCCATTCTTCATCTGACACTCTCGTTGGTTTAGTACTCAGATCTACCGCAATCCACTGGTATTTGTCCACCAACAGATCCTCCATCTTGAGTTTCCACAACTCAAAACTCTGACCATTAAATTTCTCGATCTCTATCTTTCCACCACTCTCCATCTTCTTTCACCACTAGAATCGATCTTGCAGATCTCCCACTGAGTAGGGTCTACCATAGGCCCGAGCGAAACTCCTCAGCCACAAAGGCATCCCCTTGAAGCCAAAACAACTCTAATACCAAATGTAGGTTTTAACCCCGTATAGAAATTACCTGCATACGAATTCTAAAACATAGAAAATAAACAATGCAAGATCATAACACATAAAAAACATATTCATAGATATTTTCCCCTGGATCCCAAAACCAGGACTACCAGCTTGATTTTTCATTATGTTCCTTTCAATGTTACAATACATATCTATACATGCCGAAGCATCCAATACCATGGACCAAAAACCATTGTGTCCAATACCATGGACTGAAAACCATCGCGTCCAAAAAATCATGTGCAAAAATCATGCATAAAACCATAGGTCGGTCTGCCCAACCTAACATAGGGTCCAAAACCAAAATTTTCCAGTGCGCTATCCTGGACCCCATAAAGTGGGATTACGGGCCCCCTTCAAACCCCTTGTTAACTATGTGGAAAGAATATAACACAACCCAACATATGTATGTCTGAGAAAGGAAACATGCAAGTAAGAAGCGAGTAGATAGAAGGAGGAAGGCTCCACTGCTGAGTGCATGGAGGCCTAAAGTAGAGTCCACAACTAAGTGTGCGGACCCTTGCAGCTTAGTGCGCAGGGAAGTTTTGAGACTGTGATACCATATTGAAGATCAATAAAGAATATTGCTGAAGAATTCTTGCGTTTATCTGTTTACTTCTATTATTTATGTTTGTAATATATGCTGTGATTGAATAATGTCTTTATGAAATAATGATCTATTAAGGTGCGACTCTATGGGATAAGTCTTAATAACTATACGCAATGCATGTTAAGTATTTTTGCAAAGATTATAATAGATTATCTTATGTTAATTAAATACTTAAGTAGATCTGTGTGAGCTCAGATCTAGGGTTATTTTCTGATATGTATAAGTGGATGATTCAACTACTAAGAGTCTACAAAGACCTATTGTAGACCTTCACAAAGCTCTAAAGGCCAGTTAAAGGGAGTTGGAGTGTTGAGTCCTAGGGGCTTATAGATTTGCACGAAGGCAGATCTAGGACAATAAAAGACATCACACTAGTCCTTGAATGCCAAAACTTGGTTCCAACATCCCCCCATACTGCTCATGTGAGACTTTAGCCTGTGCTATGTGGGTTGATGTCGAAAGGGCCAGTAGTGTAGGGTTTTGTTTGCTGAAATTAACTCTAAATCTGGGTCAGGACCCACTAAGCCAACCAATGGTTTCATTTCCAGGACTGGGATCCTTTTAAGGAGATGTTTGATGTCACATCAATGGAATCTGACCAAGAAGGAAGTTGACAAGTGGTTGGATAGAAAAATTCATGAATTCACGACACAGGAGAACAAGAATCCACACCTATCAAAGGAGCAGTGGTTGGACAAATATTTGTATACAGAAATATAAATAATTTTCTTCTGCACCTTCTGAATCAAACTATACGAGTGGATAGCTAAGTTGGTAGACATCCAAGGAAGGTGGAAGCTTGACAATCCAATAGTGTGGACTCCAGAGTTGGTACAATGATGAGAAGCCTCTAAAGACAATATTGTGTGTGTTGTCGATCACTGGCTTGATTAGATTATAGGAGGATTTGTTACAAAGTTTTCGGTTAATACCTTAGTAAGTTACAATGAAGCAGAGTGACGCTTCTTCAACGGATTGTGAGGTAAGTATTTGAGATCTTTGAATACCTGGATTAAGATGCTCTTGTGTGAGAAACATGTTATTCCATTTCCTTGATGTTTGGAGCTACGCAAAGTGTAAAACTCTTTAGAAATCAAGAAAAAACAAATCTTGAATATAGCCCGTTGATTGGACTTCCTTAGAGCAATGATGAGGGAATGGTACAAGTCTCACCATAGAGTGTTGTCCAGCTAATAAGACAGGGTTTTCCACTCCACCTCCACCTTCACCTCCACAACATACACCTTCGCCCACACCTCCACCACCACCACCATCGTTCAACATGTCAAACTCAATAAAGCTGCCAATTTTCAAGGGTATAGGGAGTGAAGATACAAATCATTTCTTGTTTGTTGCGAATGTTATGTGGACCGCGCAATAGATCACTGATGATAACATTAAGAAGGTGTAGTTAGCTACTGCTCTGTAGGATTGTGCACTGACATGGTATATGAAGTATTGTGCTGATCATCCTGTAGAAATGCTAGCATAGAGTAAGGATGCTTTAAACAAAGAGTTTAGTAATCCTAAGTCTGACTCGCATTCAGTGGATTGATTTAAGGAAATCATGATGAGGGTTGATGAAATGCCCTGGGAGTTGGATCAAAGGTTGAAGTGTGTGATCCACGAAGCTAATATTCAACTCACAAATGGTTAGCACCGGGAATGGTTCATAGGCTTGCTTCTACCACACCTAAGGATTGCTTTGTCACAACAGAATATAGGAACATAGGTAGAAGCCCTAGAAATTGTGATGAGAATGCATGTGACACCTATTCAGGACACAACTTTGGGAGTCCAACAAATTCACTCACAGTCATAGAACCTCTGCATGGAATTGTAGAGCTTGAAGAAAGAGAAGGAGACTAAACAAGAGATTCACGAGGAAGTATGGTGTCTAAAATGTAAGAGCCAGGGGCATGATAAATACCATTGTCCGATATTTGCAAATTATATTATAGGAGGGGGACCACTTCCCCTAAGGCCAAAAGCTCTAGTAGGACCAAGTACAAGGGACGCGCAATGGTGCACTATTTGTCAAGTGGTTGGAAAACATGTAGTTGATAATTGTCACTTTCTTCAATAGTTCGTTCAGACACTGCAACATTTTTTTTGCAACTTTTGCAAATCAGTGGGCCACGATGAGCTCTACTATCACAGCTATGCATAATGATAGAAAGAACACCTACGTATCGGATGCAAGCAGAAACTTGGCCTCCAAATCAGGGTGCAAGAGGAGCACATGGGTGTTATCAAGGAAGAGGAAAGGGACAAGGAGGAGGAGGACTTGGTAGAGGTCGCAGATAGATTATTTGCTATAACTGTGGGACACCAGGGCACTATGTGCGAGAGTGTCAGAATTAGACACACTCATCCTAGCAATACTGCAGCCTGCTTGACCACACTATAGAAGACTTCCCTATGTTGATAGCCAAGATGCAGGAGAAAAAGGTACAACTTAAGAAACCTACACAAAATTTACAAATGATGAGAGATGAGCCTTGAGAGGAAGATCTGAAAGTGAATATCATGCTGCGAAGCGAGATCACCACTGGGGATGATAAGGGAAAACAACCTAAAGAGGACGGATGGGTCTGAAAGGCCCTAGAGAAGGAAGTTGGGTTCAATCTGGAGTGTGCAAAGGAAACATTTATGGAGGCCAAGAAAAGCTTCGCTGAGGCATCCACCTGAGGGAGCCAAAACAAAGTACTAGCAACTAGCGTGACTACAGAGGTTGATCCCTCTCTACTTACCACATTCTTTGAAACTTGCATGAAACTACTACGTGATAGTAAAGTTGTGAAGGGCCTGTAGGAGCTAACAAAAAATGCGCTAGCAAAGAAAACACTCTTGATGGACACTACGTAGTAAGAAAAATTGGCAAACATACGACTAGAACAGGGTGCGAGATGAGGCTCACCACGCAAATAAGGGATTATGAGATGGACCAAGTCATTCTGGATCTGGGGTCTGACGTGAAATTTTTTCCTAAACGGACATGGAAAAGTGTGGGGAGACCTATGCTGAAGTGGTCCCTGATCCAAATTAGAACGGAAAACCAACAGAAGATCATCCCTTTGGGACAACTACATGGAGTAATAGTGGATATAGAAGGTGCGAGTGCGTTGCATGGTTTCAAAGTAATAGAGATCGTTAATGACATCAATCCATACCCCATGCTCCTTGGAATTGACTAGGACATTGATATGAATGGAGTTATCAACTTGAAGAAGAGGATGATGTCGTTTGAGAGGAAATCACTTTGGGTTGCAGTACCGTCAGACCATGCAGAAGGTCTGTGCTATATTGAACCAGTCTGTGGCTATGAAGATAGTGATGATGACTTGGATCAGATCTACAAAATAACAACGTGAGATCAAGAATGGATTAATCCAACAATTGATTGATGGATTACATGGGACCGAGAAAATTCCTGTACCTCAGATTCAGATGAAGAATTGCAACATTGGTAGAATCAGCTGCATGAAGTATGTACCTTGTGCTGCAACATGATGACTAAATCGTTGCACTCTGTGTCATCAGAGGTAAGAAATTTACTCTATTATGATGGTTTAACTAACGTAGATAATTTTTTGGATTGCTTTGAAAGAGAATTCCTTGAGGATGATCGATTCTAAGCACTAGATTTGACGTTGCGCGCTATGCCCACACAATGGTGGGGTACGCCCAAGGACAACTTAGATGAATGGTGAGATTATAGAAGGATGATGAGGTTGTGATTTGGTTGTCCTAAAATTCGGCTGACTGAGAAATACGATGGGAGAAATGATTTGCGCACTCATTTAGTGAAGTGGACTAAAGATTATGGAAAGGAGCCGCAACTAGTGTTGGTGTACTTATTTTGTCATACTTTGGATACAATTCCTATGAATTAGTATCTGGAAACGAAGCTCTGCCATGGCACTGTGGAGTGGGATATATTAAGGGAAGGATTATTGATGACATTCAGTTTTGAAGATGGGTTTGAGAGCATTGATGAAACTCTGCAGGGGATTAAGGTAGTGATCTTCAGAATCCCGCATGAACCTTTGGAATGGGTTCAACTAGATTGGAGCACCCAATTGTGCCATGCGCTGGAATGCTATAATGTGACTGCTGAGGGGGAGGATGAAGATCAAAGAAATATTAATATTCCAGAGTTAGAAGACAATCGCAAGGTTGAAGGTTTGCAAATAGAGAACCCAGATATCACCATGCCATTGAAAAAAAACAAGTGAACATTGGTACTGAAGCAGAGCCAAAATTTGCGAATATTGGCGATTATTGGGATGATGCCACAGTCGATAAAGTTGTTGAGTTCCTTTGCGAGTACCAAGATATTTTTCCTATGAAGTTTCCGGACCTGAAGGGCATCATAAGTGACATGGGTGTGATGAAAATCACTTTGAAATCAAGCGTGAAGCCTATTAAATAGAGGTTGTATCACCTTAATCCCAAATACAAGGAATAGGTTCGCTTGGAGTTGGGTAAGATGCTTGAAGCAGGCATCATCGAACTTGCTGAAGAATCTAATTGCGTGAGCCCGATGATGGTTTAGGACAAGAAACAGATGGGAGAAATAAGGGTTTGTGTAGATCTGAGAAAGCTTAATGATGCTTGTGTCCATGATCCATTCTTGACACCATTTACAGATGAAGTATTGGAAAATTTTGGAGGGCAAGAGGCCACTCATTCACTGATGGATTTTTGGGGCACCATCAAATCAAGATCATGGTAGAAGATAGGAGCAAAACAACCTTCATAATAGAATGGGGTCATTTCCAGTATACTATAATGTCGTTTGGACTCAAGAATGCACCTACGATATTCTCTCATGTAGTTATAGAAACATTTAAGGAGTTCATTCATAAGTTATTGGAGATTTATTTCGATCACTGGACAATGTTTGGTTTAGTGAAGCATCATGTAGCAAGTCTGCACCTAATGTTGGATACGTGCCACAAATACCAGATTACATTGGATATGAAAAAGTGTTTATTTTGTGTCCCATTTGGGATGTTGTTGGGTCATGTGGTGTGCAAGCAAGGGCTGATGGTGGATCCTACCAAGATCGCTTTGGTAGTAAATTTGGAGGCCCCAAGAAGTGTCAAACAGCTACGCATGACGCTAGGACATACATGATATTATAAGAAGTTCATCAAGGCTTATGATCAGATTACCAAGCCCATGGAGAAACTACTAAAGAAGGACACTACATTATGTTGGGATGAAGAATGTCAGTACAGTTTACAAGTGTTGAAGGAAAAGATGGTGACCACGTCGTTCTTGGTCTTCCTTGATTGGAAGAAGGAATTCCATGTACATGTGGATGCCTCTTGCATTGCATTGGGAGCAGTGCCAACACAGGCTAGTGAAGGAGGGATGGACCGCCCTATAGCCTCCGTGAGCAGGAGATTATTGAAGGCCAAAAAGAGTTACTCAACAACACAATGCAAAGGATTGGATATTGTGTATGAACTTCAAAAATTCAAGAACTATCTGTTGGGCGGACATTTCAATGTACACAGATCATTTTGACATGAAATAATCGGTGATCAATAGGCCTCTGTTGGGGGCGAAGATCTGCCAATGGTTGCTTCTATTCCAAGAGTATGATTTTGAGGTTATTGTGAAGCTAGGTAGGTTAAATGCAAGACCTGACCATCTGTCGCGGATCGAGACAGGAGAGGAGCCTACCAATTTCGAGGAAGGGTTTCCTGATGTGCAACTCTACATGGTACATGTAGGAGATAACCACTTTGCAGATATTATTCGCTTTTTGACTACAGGAATGACACCGGAAGGGTATATGAGTCAACAAAAGAAGGAACTAGTAGTATGTACGATGGATTTCTTAGTAAGCACAAGATGTTTGTATAAGATGGGTATAGATGAGATATTGCGACGATATGTGCTAGAATTTGAGTGGAATAGGATCCTCGTTGAAGCTCATGGAGGAGTTGCGGGAGGACATTATGCAGGAAATGCAACAACACAAAAGATTTTGCACGCAGGGTTATGGTGGCCTACGCTGCACAAAGACTCTAAAGCATATTGTAGGGAATTCGATGCATGTCAATGAAGTGACAAACCATCATGGAGGGATGAGTTGCCACTGAATCCTCAAGTATCATTGTAATCGTTTGGAAAATGGGTAATTGATTTCATTGGGCCAATTCAGCCGCCAGGGAAGAAGATGGGTGTACGTTATATCATCATCATGATGGAGTATCTAACTAGATGGGTAGAGGCACAGTTGGTTAAGGATTGCACAAGAGCTACAACAACCAAGCTTTTATTTTAGTATGTGTTAACCAGATTTGGCTCTCAAAAGTGTTGATGAATGATCGAGGTACACACTTCCTAAACGATACAATCAACACATTGACTGAAGAGGTCTAGGTCTATCATCAGAAAAGCACCCTGTATGATCCTCAGGCTAATGGAGAAGTTGAGGCCTTTAATAAGATTTTGGAGAATGCACTGATGAATATTTGCAATGCATAACAGAATGATTGGGATGTGTGCGTACCTGTAGTACTATGGGCGTACAAGACTACTTGTAAAAATATGATAGGGTAGACACCTTTTAGATTGGTCTACAATGTAAAAGTTGTGATGCTTATGGAATATATCTTGCCTAGTCTACGCATATCATCTTTCACAAGTATGGCCGACCGCGAAACCTTGGAGAAATGGCTCGTGCAAATGATGCAGCTTGAAGGAGATATATTCTTGGCTACATTCCATCAACAAGTACAAAAGGAATGTGAAAAAACAGGGCATGTTTGACACATCAAGTTGCGCACGTTCAAAGTAAATGATATGGTTTTATTATATGATAACAAATTCACTAAGTTTTCGGGGGAATTTCAAATGCATTGGCTGGGCTCATATATTATCAAAGAACTTATAGATGGAGGCACAGTTCAACTCATGAAGCTGAATGGAGAACCTTTTTCGGGAAGGGTGAATGGAAGTCGATTAAAGCCATATACAAGGGATCCTGCATAATGACTATATGGAGGTAGGACAATCTTAGTGCTCCAGGTAGTTGTAACAGAACGCGGGACTATAAAATACACTGCCAGGGTTGGAGGACTATGGGGCAGGTGGGCTACGTGAAAAATGGTGAATTTACAGTATAAGAAGCTACACGCAGGTAGCTGCGCTATGGAGGGACGTGCCCCACAGCACAACATGAAAGTGATTGTTGGAGTCATTGTTCACAATTTGAAAGCAAAAAAATAGTTAAGAGGAGCAGGCTAGCGACATTTAAGGCCAAAATATTTGAAGATTTGCCACTAAAACAACATTAATTATCGATTTTTTGGGGGAATGGTTGTATTTGAATTCAAAAACTCTTATAAATTACGCATGCCAGTCCATTAGAGAACACTTTTCACCCTTATAGTTTTTGAGATGTGCTATCTGTTGCTTATGAATAGATCATTTTTTTGGGATTTGGTCGCGAGCCCTACATTTTCCAATTCATCCGAGTTGAATCATAAATTCATCCTTGGAACCATGCTAAGACCAAGCCTTGCTGAGACTGTGAGCACTGGGGGGATGTCGCGTCTGAAGGAGTTGCTCCATAGGTAGTGAGTATGGAGGCTCTGTCTCCTATGCCTATGACACCAAGGTCACCTAGGCCAAAGCCTACCCCTGCTAGAGAAACCCAGAAACCAAAGAAGGATAAACAAGGAAGCCGGTGTTGGTGCACGAATCACCTAGAAAACACTGTAACTCAAAAATAGAAGAAAGACAAGTAGCCCAAGAAGGTTTTTGATTTAGAGGCTGAGGAAGGACAGGGCACTGAGGACATAAACGCTAAGGGAATGGAGCCCATCACAAAATTACTTGACTATATCCATCCAGGCAAGGGGGAGGCGAAGGTCACCAAGGACCTAGACTCAAAACAATTTGTCATTTCTACGCCCTTACTACCAGAGCAGGTTCCCTTTCAAAGGTCCACGCCCCCTACTGAAGATGGAAGGTTAGGACCTGGAAGACCGTGAGTGGTTCCCTCATCTAGTGACAACCAACTATGTGAAGTGTGTCTACTACTTGGATTCATGTGTCAATGAGCTAGAGATGGTGGAATGGATCTGTGGAGTAGACAATTCAGGATTGTTGAACCTATGGTGGGTGCCCTACTATCACCGCACCACTATCAACACCACCTGTGTGAAGTCAATTACTTATTCTAGTGCATGATATGTGCTTATGGCTAGGAGGTCTTATACCCATCACTGATAATCACGCACTTGCCCCATGAGGGTTTTAATTCGACCAAGGAGTTTGGCGGAAAGACGGGAGAAAAATATTTGGCAGACAAATTGAAGAAGGAATTTTCCCTTGTGAAAAATCTGCACAGATACTCAATCACTTCCATAAATGATCCCATGGTGCAAATTTCCACACAAATCTTAGCCGGGAAGGTAATGATGAACTGTCGCGTGAAGGAATTTCTGGTGCCCGTGGTTTCTCTAGTTGCACAATGGGTGAAGGGTGTGTAGTTCAACTAGTCAAGGTACATGTGCAATGAATTCCTTGTGAATTGTCGCGAGGTCAATCACGAGACCAAGCCATTCCATTATGCTTTGTTGCTGCTCTCCATCATGTTGGTCGCATGGGAGCTACCAGAGGATAGCCAATTTCCTCCATTGAAAGAAGGATTGCTGGAGTCAACAGAGTTTGCCTCCCTATGGGCCATAAAGGACCCCGCGTGGGTCACAGAAACAAAATTATTCTAGATTTTGATGGAAAAAAGCATCCACATGGCCATCAAATAGCGCCCAAGGTTTTCCTTGACCATGTATAAGAAGTTGTTAGCTTATGTCACATTCAAGGTTGACTTCCACCACGTTTACATTTAGGAACATAAGGACCCACAACAGAAATGGCATCAATTTCCATATTTGGTCACCAATACCAACATTCAAGAGGTAATTAAGTGATGGGCATTAGAGTGACGCACCCCCTAAAACTTGGATGCCGAAACCAGTAAGGACGTGGAAAGCTTGACAACAAAGAAAAGGAAGGATGCATCTAAGTAGGCTGCACAAAATTTGGCAACGCAACAGAAAAGGGAAGCTACAGATAAGGCTCAGACGGAGAAGGAGCATGGTGCTAAGAAGCAGGTTGAACAAGAGTAGCATGAATCAGAGCAAAGTGGAAAATTTGCTTCGCTCAAGATCGAGGAGGAAGAGCTATTCAAACATGGCGATGGAGGAGATGAGGGGCAGAGCACCCTGTTTTGACTGAAGAAGCATAGGGAGGAGGAGGGTGATCCCATGATATTTATGGAGGTGATCTTAATGAGACTGGTGACAAAATATGGGACACTACCACTAAAATGCTGCAACAGTTCAAGTAGCAGTATGTGTAGACGCTGAGGAGCATCTAGAAAGATCTACGGAAGCTATTGATCCAAGCTAATAGGATGCAGGTGGGTGCGGGTCAACCAAGCACAATGCAAGTGAGCCTGACACCAGGGACAAGTCAGGCTATGGAATTAGTAAGGACCCTGGACCTTCGAACTGTTGCTTTACCAAAAGGGTCCCTACATGCAGAGTCGACCGACGACCACATAATCTTAAGTACCCTTAAGAACATCAGGTTGAACATTGCAATGCTCCCCAATGAGCTTCTTCATGCGTTACAGGCAGGGGTGACGAAGGAATTGAGAGCTCAGGAGCAACACGCTCTCAATTGGATCAGTGAATACAAGGTGAACAACGAATAGTTTTTCATTGAGAAAATGCAGGACTTGAAGGAAAAGGAAACAATGCAGGCACAAAATTCTAGGCTGGAGGCCGCAGTAGCAGAGGCATACAAAACAGTGCTAGAGCGACAGATTCTAGAGGACACATAGCTGGAAGCTATGATTAGGAAGCTAGCTGCTAGACTGTGCGAGTCAAAGGAAGAATTTGGAAGATTTCAATTGAACTCAACATGAAAATAACAAAGCTACAACTCAAATTATAGCCTACGACTCTGCCCGATACCAGGGAGCACCACGGAGCCACCATAAAAGAAGGGATGGCCACTTTGGATGCCGCTGTTAGTGACTGCTCAGTGTTATTCGAGTATGAAATGGAGTTGGTAATGACTCTATAGGAAGACCCAAACCTGTAGATCCTGAACATAGAGGTTCACGAGGTGCAAAAGTAGTATGATGAGGTCAGGGTGATGGTGCACTCAATTTCTTCAACGCAATGCCTCACCAAGTTGCAAGAGGGGAAGCATCTCCTCACACATGTAGAAGCAACCCAGAAGAATGAGGTTGTGCTTAAGGCTAGTTTGGTACCTTGGTTAGAAAAGGATTACCAAGTCACAACCAACATTCAGGAGATGCTAACAGACTTGCAGCACACAGAACAAATGATGAAGTTGGTCGTTGAAGGACTAGCTAGAGAGTACCTAGTAGAAGATGTCAAGAAGGCAGATACGTAGAGTGCTACCAAGGGTGCAATCATGTAGGTTTAGCTAGGGCATCTTCATAGCAATATTGTAATGCCAACTGAGTGGCTTGAGGGTGAGTCATGACCTTTGTGTTGGGGGCCTGTTGGGATGGGGTCCCCTTGGTCAGTTTTGGGGTTAAAAACTCAATTTTTGATGTAATTTTTGTAACTAATGTAAAGTCTCTATGGTTTGCAGATGCAGAGCACGTAGATGGTTAGGAGTCAAAGGGGTTTTATCCCCTTGTTTATGTGAAAGTCGAGTCAGCCTTGAGATCCACCCTTGGTCCACAGACCATGGGACTGTATGTAAAAATCTATAAATAGGTGTGTCTTAGAGAGTCTAAGGAATGTCTATGTCTGAGAAAGGAAAAGGGCAAGTAAGAAGCGGGTAAATAAAAGGATGAAGGTTCCACATCTGAGGGAGTGGATGCCTAAAGTAGAGTTTGCGGCTGAGTGCACGAACCCCTACAGCTAAGTGCACAAGGAAGTTTTGAGTCTGTAATATCATACTAAAACCAATAAAGAAGATTGTTGAAGAATTCCTGTGTTTATCTGTTTACTTCTATTATTTATGTCTATGATCTATGTTGTGATTGAATAATGTCTTTATGAAATAATGATCTATTGAGGCATGAATCTATGGGATAAGTCTTAAAAACTATATGTAATGCATGTTAATTATTTTCACGAAGATTATAATACATTTTGTTATGTTTATTAAATACATAAGTAGATCCGTGCAAGCTTAGGTCTAGGGTTATTTTTTGATACGTGTAAGTGGATGATTCAACTGATAAGAGTCTGCAAAGACCTATCGTAGACCTTCACGAAGGTCTAAAGGTTGGTTAAAGGGAGTTGCAGTGCTGAGCCCTTGGGGTTTATAGATCTGCATGAAGGTAGATCTAGGGCAATAAAAGACATCACACTGATCTCTAGATGTAGAAACTTGTTTCCAACATCCCTGCATATTGTTTTGGGTGAGACTTCAACTTGTGCTATGCGGGTTGATGCCGAAAGGGCCAATATTGTAGGGTTTTGTTTGGCGCAATTAACTTTGAACCTGGATCAGGACCGACTAAGCCAATAGTTGGTAGCAGCACTATGCCAGTAGAGCACACATCTTGTCAAATCTGCACATTGTTTTCGATCATATGCAAATATGGAAAATGAGGTACAAAGGATCCCCACTACACTTTCCAAAGATGATGAAGCCAAAGGTGGTAGAGTTGAGGGCATGCATCCAGAGTTAGATCTAGAACCATGAGGAACTCCCGCAATTCATTACCAATTTGCAGGCTTCACATGCATGGGTGTTCAAGAGCATGGATGTCATTATGTGCATGCATATGATCCCATCCATTGGCATACTCACCTAGGCGAAGTCAAAGAACCAGATCCGATTGAAGCTGGACATGGAATTTGATCAATTGATGTGTGTACCCACCAACACATACTTGCAGGTGAGTGCAGGCACCATGCATCAGTATGTTGTTGGACTTGCTACACTCAAGGCTATGATGCGCATGTCATTTGACAAGTTCTACAGAGGTGCCAAATCAGTGTACTTGTATGCAACAGAGGCAAGAGTTTTCTTTCAGAAGGATGTCACCACCGATTACACGGATAGCATAAAAGAATACAAATCTTGGCATTAGTTCGCCACGGTTGATCATCGCTAGGATGTCGAAGGGTTAGTCTTCCCACAACTGTCGGAGTCTTAGTGATGTCTTGCATGGCTTACTCAAGCCTATTTTGTCTCACATGGGTACATGTGTGGGTTGTAATGTAAACATGTTGTAAAAGTGAAAGACTAAGTGTCAATAGTAGAATGTAACAATCATGCAGTAGTTGAAGAGTCATGAGGGTAGGTGGAGAGTCACAAAGAGGAATTTGAAGGATCACCCCACCCTTTGCTATTTATAGAACCTCATAACTCATTGTAGAGGCTTTTGGGAGCCAAGCTTCCTGTAGGATAACTTAGAGAAATCTTGGAGTGTATTATAACAACTTGGCTTCTCCACATTGAAGAGCTAGTACATCTCTTTAGAGGAGCAGGAAACAATGATGGTAGTGTTCCACTATCGGGTCTAGTAGAATTCATGTTTGTATGTATGATTGGATATTTCACTCTTTAATATAACAAATCCATATGTTTCATGCATATGTTGTTATTGTAGTTCGACTATCTTGGTTACTTTAATGATGTATGTAGTTGTAATTTACACGTATCTATGGACTATTATGTATGTGTTTATATGAATCTTATCGAAGCTTGTTGTTGGCATAATGTGTCACTTTGGATCGTCAGCTATCCTACTTTCCATCTTGTGATGTCTTTCTACTCGTGCGAAACCTTTCAAGCTACGTGGTATCACAGGTTTCTAAGGGGCACACTCACCCCCCCTTCTATGTGTTAGAGCCTTTCATGCACCTTCCTTGACTTTCTTTAAGGTCACACCCTTTCTATACAAAAGGACATCTTACTTACCTCTATGTGCAACCGTAGTCAAGGTGATACCATACTACCCACGACTAGGATTCCTACTCCAAACGGTTTGAGGTCCAGTTGGGGGTTCTTATCGGGGAGGGCCCCTAACATGTTGGTGGGTGCAACACCATCAACACTTATAGCACTAGAAGGAGGGAAGATGCTAAGCTGGGTACTCACATCCTATTCTGAATATTCACACATCTATCTTGGATATTTTTGCAGTCCACAATCCGTGATGTCTGTTCAATGCACATCCCTTTGAAATCACGAGGATTTTTTTGATCACTTGTCAGAACTCACGTATGATGGTTAATGCGAAGTGGCCTAGCCTGAGCACTTACACAACTTCCTTGCATTCTTGAAGGATGTAGAGGAGTTTGATGAAGTTGAGGTCATCATGTTGCTTTCAACCACACTTGATGAATCCCCAGAACGATGGTGCTTCAACCTGCTTCATGATTGTGTGCACTCATTTAAGCACTTTTGTTCTCTAATCGAATCTATTTTCCATCATTTTGATCCTGAAGCTCTTGACAAAAAAATGTTAAAGCAACGGAAGGCCTAGCATGGACAACGTAAGGATTTTTCGTAGCACTTCCATTTAATCCAGTTTGAATCTCCAAAAAACCAGGTGAAATTCCAAGATCTCATGGAAATATTTGAATATTTCCTTACCAAATCACTCTATCCTAAAATGAAGTTAAAGTTCAAACCCCGTTGAACATACCTCAATGATGGAGCTGCAAAATCACAAGCAGACACAGTTTCTATCACAAGTGATTTTCTACCTTCCCTTCATCAAACAACTCCACACCCGCAGAGTGATGTGGGAGAAAGTGCACACATTTCTGTTCAACTGTCACACTATCCTACTATCACCACTCTTAATTTCTATGTAGATTTGGTTGGGAAGTCCTTGGGCTGTCATACACACTTGTCACCTGAACCTCCATCTTCATGTTTTGCTGATCCTCCAGATTGCATTGTCTTGTGTTCTTCCATTCTGGACTCTACACCTATTGTGAATGAGGATCAAGCCATCGACAGAGTTGGTGTTTCAGAACCAACATGTGCTATCATTTACAATAAGTATGACTAGGAATATTAACATCAACCCACGGTGAAGGATGACCTCCTTTTGTCTACACCTCATCCTCTTTTTCTTGACATCTTTGGTGATTCTGCTATCTCTAATTTCCCTTGTGTAAATTCATCCACAGATGCATCTACTTCTGATCATTCGTAGAACCCACCCAATGTCAATCCATCATTTGACAGTGGAGAGGACAAATTCCTCATTGAAAATCCACTTGATTTTTCATCCGCCTTTTTTGCAAACGTAGAGGGTGAAAATTGTTGCTTCTCATCTACCCCTCTATTTGATTTATTAGATCATGAGGATGTCGATGAACTCATTGATTTTCTTAATTGTAGCTATCATGATCTCTTTACTCTCGTATTTTATCATGATGTTGATTCTATCACTATTGATCTTTCAATTCCATCTGTTTATGATCATCTAATTGTTGACGAAATCGAAACCCCATAGGCCACCGAGGCACTTCAGCCCCTGATGATGGTTATGTTAGGCCCTCACTACGCTGAGGTTCATTTCACTTCCGATCAAGAAAATTTTGAAATACCCAAGGCTCCTCATCACTCATTTGTATGCATTGAAGATCAATCCAACACACAAATTTTGCTTCCTCCACTGAAATCACATGATCCTATCGCTCATGCATTGGAGGAATATTACAAAGCAAGGACACTTGCATGATGTAAGTTTTCTATGTTTCTCTTGTTTGCTTGCATGTCACAGCCAAGAGAGTGCATGTACTTAACTTATGCACATAGTGTATCATAGCACCATGGGAAGTCCACAGAGTGCATGTCATGCGCTTTCAATTTTTCTTTTCAGCAGATGCATTTAAACTTGGAGTGTGTTTGACTACACTGTTATATCTCATGTTTGTTGGCTCGTGTGACTATGCTCTTCGCGAACCATGCCTTCATCAACATGGATCAGCCAATGCACTAGTGGCTACATTAGAAATATCAATTTACATGATCAAAATGATGCACTGTTAGCTTAGGAGTAGGAGTAGTGTTTTCTTTTGTCTTGTCTGCTTGCATGCATGTTTCTTTCTTGCTTTGTTGGTTTGCTTTTCTTCTTTCTTTTCTTACTTGCTTTTCTTTCAGATTTACTTCTTCTCTTTGATTTTTTGTTTTTTTGCTTGTTTACATTCGTAGGTTAGTTTCATATGAAACCATGTACGACTCTTGAGACAAGCAAGGTAAAGTAGAAGAGCACCTGTGAAGATACCAATACTTGGTTATCTATTGTCTTCTCTCTTTATGTATAACTTGTTGTCTTCAATTGATGATACAAAAATGGAAAATACATTCTATTTGAAGTAAGTCTTGGTAAAAACACAATTCTTGGGCGCTAACTAATACCACCTACTCTAGTTGGTTGTTTGGGTTAAGCCTTGTTAGCTCAGCCAAGTAGAGTAAAGTGAGGGGGAAAACCTTACCAAGTATGTTAGAGGTATATACAAAATAATTCTTTGAAGGAACAACCTATTTTTCTCTCAATAATTTGGGATCCCTCTTCCACCTCTGAAATAAATAAGTGCCTATGCATAGTTCTTGAAAAAAAATGAAAAAAAGATGAAAATGTATTCATTTTTGAAAAAAATGAATAAGGCGAAAGAAGAGAAAGGCTTCCCACATAGAGAGGTGATACAAGTAACTCTACGAGGTTATTAACCAGGCTTGATGGCAGTGGAGTGATGTTTGTGTTCCCGTATGACTTTCTTAGGGTAATATCTGGGCCTACTAGCAGCGGAGCAACACCAGAGATGAAACTTAAACTTTGATTGTCATATTGCTTGTGTACCAATATATCTATCATCCCCAATCGAAAAAACTAAGTTGACTTGGCTTTGAATGTGTGCTGAATGACTAAGGGCATGGCAGGTGCTACATATTCAATCAAGATAGTTTGGAAACTAAGATGATCAAAGAACTGAACAATATTTCTGGATGAGTTAGACTTGCTTTTCACGAAACAAGGTCCATTTAGAGAGCTGCATTTTACTAGTGTGTCACCAAGTGTTGTAGTGGCTATAACCACCCTCCAAAATTTTACCTTAGCTTCATTTTGTAGCCTCCCTACCAACCATCCTCAACAACATGTCTTGCCATTTCTAGGTACATATGCTTCATTCGAGTTCCAGTGGCTTATCATCTTGTGTTTTCCAGCTTGTTTGCCTCCCACCCATAGGGCGACATTCCAGAACTTGGTCATTTTATTGCTACTATGATTATTTGAAAAATTGTGTAAATATAGAGGGGAACCAACCTTCCTCTCGAAAATTGTGCAATCCATGTAGGCTTCCTACTGCTCTCTAGAAATCTGTAGAACAATCGGGAAACCTTCCCTCTAGAAATTGTGTAGAGCATCCTGTCACTAGGCTTGCTCTAAAACATTGCGCAATTCTAGTTGACAAAAAAGGCTTCAATCTAGAAATTGCGCGGAGCGTGAGGGTCAACTAGGCTAACTCAACCCAAAAATTGCTCAAAAGTCAGTCCAAGGCTTGCAGTTTGTTGCATGTGCTCTCAAGTTGACTAGTTCCCTTCAGAACTGAGAAATCTTGATTTGCATGCATGAGAAACTTTTTCCAAAAAAAGAAAAAAAGTAAAACAACAAAAAATATCCCTAGATTTTAGGGATCCATTTTTAGCAGCTGGAGGTTACATGAAAAAATCCTTTTAGAAACCTCCTGCCAAGTGTAACTTTTTCCTAGATTTGTGGCATACTCATCATAAACCTAGATCTTATCAAAACTATGTATTCAAAGATTCAAAGCTCATTCCTCACATCTATCTTAGAGCTTTGACATCCCACATTGCATCTAGGAGCATTCAGCACACTCAACTCAAATTTTTCTAGGTAAGTTTGTTTTTCATCTCTTTTGTTGCTTTTTTGTCACTTTTTGCATTTTGGCTTGTGTGAGTGTTGTTTTCTTAGTTTTATTGAATGCTTGCTATTGTTTCAATGCATATTAGCCTGTAGAAGCATTGTTTCAATTTTTTCATTGCATCTCACTTTTGTCACATGCATGACACTATTTCTACACTTACGATTATTGTTGCGGCGACTCGCTTCACACACTTGTTTGTTTTCCCATTTTCTGAACCTTGCACTCATTGTTTTCATGCATGATCATTCACTCTTGTCTGCACTCAGATTCACCATTAATTCAACCTTTAAATGTTTTCAATTGCCTGATTGGGTCTAGGCTGCCTTGGCCCAGAACTTGCCTTGCCCGACATGCACTATGCATTTCTAAGATTGAAGGCTCTACCTTCCTCCCAGAAATTGTGTAGAGTTGGTGCAAAAATAGCCTTTAGGATTCCTCTGTGCAATTCTAAGAGGCAATGCCCTGCTGTCCCCTAGAATTGTGGAAATGCAATTATCTGGGTTGCAGTCATTGCTAACTGAAATTGTATATTGCGTAGTTTCAGTCCTCATCAAGCCAAGATGGATTGTGCATTGTGCATTTTCAGTAGTCATTCAGCCCACTGATATTCCAGAAAGTGTTTTTTCTATTCTTGGCAGTCAGTCTCCCAACCTCCTAGTGAAAATTGCATAATCTTTCGAGTCAATCACCTAGGTGTGTTACACATCAGTCCTCAAGTTTCTTTTGGTTTCAACTAGCAGATAGCTTGCCATAAGTTTTGCTCTGTCTCCATGTATCGCAGGTGTTCATCTATCTCTCAGCAGGACAGGTACAATGGCTTCCAAGAGAGTAGGGTCAAAGGACACCATCAAGAGTGCAACTAGAGATGAAGTTGAGAAAGTGTATATGATTCTGCCTATCTATGAAGACACTAAGTTGTTCATAGACAAATATATCAAGATGAAATGGAAGGACATCAATGACACCTTTTTAGGCACATTTGAGGAAAATTTGGAAGACCAGAGGGTCTATGTCAACATACACAAGTCTAGATTGTACCGGATTGCATGCAGGTATCCTACATTCCCATGTGTGAACATGATCCACTGGATTATTTCACATAGTGATCCAAAGAAATGGTGTTGTGCAGTGCCAGTGGAACACAACTTGCTACCTTTAGAGAAAAGGACTATCAGGAGATGTATCACTTGTCGTAGCCAGAGATCACAATGGATACACCCATTGCTAGACTCACAATCAGTGCAAAATCAAGAGACATCTTGAAGAGTTAGGTGAAAGAGCCATCTAAATTTAGGGCAATACCCAACCAGGTTTAGATGACAAGGATACTACGAAAAACATATCAACTCTTGGTCATCTTTGCATGCCTCTTATATGGCCAAGAGAGCATAGAAACCTTCTCATAGTGTTGGGTGATTGTGTTGGATCAACTGGCGAGTCAAGGAAAAACTTTCAACTGATCTGACATGTTAGCTCTTAGGTTGAAGGAACAAGTAGCAGAAGCCTAGCATCTACTCAAGGGGCAGAAAACAAAGCTATACTTGTCTTCTTATGTACTTGATGTAGTCTGTTCCGGTCAGCAGTTCCCAATCTTGGGTCGGGCATGAACAACTTTAGAAACCTCTATGCACACTTATTGTAGGTTTTTCTCCGAATGCAGCTTCCAGAGAGTTATCAGACCACTCCGTCACCCTGTTATACATGATGATATTTAAGAAGGATCCACCTTACATGTCGCATGCAGTGATCAAGGCATTGATCGACATAGTAGATTGGTATACCTCACCCCTTGGAGCCTTCATTTGTATGTACAACATGGAGAATGATCTGCATGTTTTACCGAAGTTGGCCATGAATAAGCTCGTCATGAAAGAAGTGTCATATCACATCTTGACATGGTTATTAGCTAGATTGCAAAGGAAGAAGAAGGCACATTGGCTCACTCTTCCTTCGTGGATTGGGTTGTATGAGATATATAATCTCAAGCATGTTGAGGCCGAGACAGAGGAATTCAATAGATTCACCTTCGGCACCAGAAGTTTCAATTCGTATGACCCAAATTTCTTAGTGAAGGACCACTGTGCGAGAGTGCAACATCCTTGGATCCATGGGGCATGTCATTGGCCAGAGGAAGAACCATGGAGATACTGCTATCACTTCTCGAGACTCAATGAACTAGTCAGAATAGTTGTAGAGTCATTAGCAAAGTAGAAGGAAGCAACATCTCAGAGAGAGGCATCATCAGCAACAATAGAGGGTAGCAGACCTACACATGACAAAGGCAAGAGGAAGGTTGTGGATAGTGCAGAGGTAGAGAAAAGATGCAAGTTCAAAGCAGATCCCCTTGTGTTGAGAGAAGCTTTGGAGATTAAGGCTAAGAGGCGACAAGGCGACAGAAAGATTGCATAAAGGAAAAGAGAGAAGAAGAAGCTGGAGGAAGTAGAAAAGGAGTTACAAGAGTTGAAGAAGAAACTCAGGGAGGAACATGAGCTGCACAAAAGAGAGAAGGAAGCACAGTAGCGACATGAACAAGAGGAGGCACAACATGCATAAATTGATGAAACTATGCCCTCAAAGGTTATTGACTCATTCGAATAGCTGGCATAAAAGAAAATAGGGTGAGTAGTCACAAGAGCAAGACTTTGCTCAAGAGATTGAACATATGCTAGAGAAGATGGAAACACATATGGTTTAGCCCGTATCAGAGAAAGATATTGACCTCATGCCTAAAAAATAAGAGGTGACCCCACCATCTTCACCAGATCCAGAAGCAGAGCATGTCCGAAGTGATCAAGGAGACAATGAAATCCTTGAAGACAATCTGAAGGCGGAGATGCACAATATATCTTTCGATGAGTCACAACATAGAGTTGTGTAGTCGCACATAGTACCTACTCCAGATGTCCATGTATCTCTTGTGTAGTTTAAAGAGTGAGTGATCATGTCCAATGTGTGCAAACATCCAACTCCATTGGTTGATGCTATAAAAGTATATGTCGAAGCCACTAGCTCGAGTGTTAGATTCTTGATAGCTGAGAATGAGTGCATGGCTAAGGAGATACAAGCAGCCAACCAAGGAGGAGACTAGGTTACAACATACATAGAGAAGATTCGAGGAGAGTGATACTAGATGAAGTATATTCTCTCGAGGCAGTCATGCGAAATTTTTACTTTAGATTCGTCACTGTGCATAAGTTAGTTGTCCATCTCAACAGTTAGTAGCAGCGTTGTACTCAGAGAGGACGCATCTTGTCAAATATGCACACTTCTGTTGATCACATGAAAATATGGACAATGAGGTAAAAAGTAGCCCCATTGCACTTAACAAAGATGATGAAGCCAAAGGGGATAGAGTTGAAGGCATGCATTGAGAGTCAGATCCAGAACTATGAGCAACTCCCGTATTTCATCACTAGTTTGTAGGCTTCACATGCACGGGTGTTCAGGAGCATGGATATCATTGTGTGCATGCATGTGATCCCATCCATTGACATACTCATCAAGATGAAGTCAAAGAACCAAGTTTGACTGGAGATGGACATGTACATTTATCAATTGATGCATGTAGCCACCAACACAGACTTGCAGACGAGTGTAGACACCATGCATCAGTATGTTGTTGGCTCGGTTGCACTCAAGACTATGATGGGCATGTTATTTGACAAGTTTTGCAAAGGTTCCAAATCAGTGTATCCGGATGCAATAGAGGCAAGAGTTTGCTTTCATAAGGATGTCACCACAGAGTACATAGACACCATAACCGACTACCAAGCTTGGCATCAATTTGCCACCATCGATCATCCTGGGGATGTCGAAGAGTTAGTCTTCCCACAGTTGTCTGAGTCTTAGTGATGGCTTGCATGGCTTACTCAAGCCTATTTTGTCTCACATGGGTACATGTTAATATTTTAATGTAAACATGTTGTAAAAGTGAAAGACCAAGTGTTAATAGTAGAATGAAATAGTCATGTAGTAGTTGAAGAGTCATGAGGGTAGGTGGAGAGTCACAAAGGGGAATGCCAAGGGTCACCCCACCCTTTTCTATTGATAGAATCTCATAACTCATTGTAGAGGCTCTTGGGAGAGAAGCTTCCTATAGGATAACTTAGAGAAAGATTGGAGTGTATTGTAATGAGCCTTGGCTTCTCCACAGTGAAAAGCTAGTACATCTCTTTGGAAGAGTAGGTAGTAGTGATTGTAATGTTCCATTATCGGGGCTAGTGGAATTCATGGTTGTATGTATGATTGGATATTTCACTTTTTTAATATAACATAGACAACACGTTTCATGCATATGTTTTTATTGTAGTTCGTCTATCCTGGTTACTTTAATGATGTATGTAGTTGTAATTTATGCATGTTTTTATGGACGATCCCGTATGTGTTTGTATGAATCTAATCGAAGCATGTTTTTCTTATAATCCATCATTTTGGATCGTCAGCTATCCTGCTTTTTATCTCATGATGTCTTTATGCTCGTGTGTTCCCTCTCAAGTTGCGTGCTATCACAAGTTTCTAACGGGCACACTCACTCCTCCTTCCGTGTGTTAGAGCGTTTCATGCACCTTCCTTGACTTGTTGCAAGGTCACACCTTTGCTACCAACAAGGACATCTTACTTACTTTTGCATGCAACCACATTCAAGGTGATACCGTACTACCCACTATTGGGACTCCTACTCCAAAAGGTCTCAAGCTTAGTTGGGACTCCTTACCGAGGAGATCCCCTGACATGTTGGTGGGTCCAACATCATCAATAGGAATAAAGCATCAGAATTCTCTTGTCCCTTTAGCACTGGCCTATATTTTTTCTGTTATCTTTTTGTGAATTTGGGATTTGTATAATGTCAGTTTCTTTTGATGAAAGGCAAAACATACTGCAGAAAAATTGATATACTAAGATGAGATGTGTATGTTTGTACTATTTAGGTGGGAGATTTCCTGTGACATGGGTACCTCAAGACTTTGTGAAGATACCAATGACATACATGAACATGCATCCAAATCATCATACAGGTTATCTTGTCCGTACATACAAATTTTACACAGGGAAGAAAGTGTTTGACTTACTCAGCATACTCATATGATTTCTCTTCCAGAACCATCAAGAAGATTGATCTGAATGTGACAATGAAGCATGTAGAAGCCCTTGGTGACACAAGAAAATCTAATTTCAGAGTGGAGAACACCCCTTGCATTAAGTTAAAATTCACATCCTCCATACTTGTGTGGAACCATGAAAACATGGATGGGAGGCATGTAGTGTTGTTGTATTTCAAGTCCACTACAACCCACAAAGAATCCCAACAAAAGTAGCTTTGATTTTTCTTGTTCATATCCTGGGTAAACAGACAACTAAAATTATGTTTGTGGTTAAACCTTGTGATGACTTCAGTACTATTGAAGAGAATGGGTGAACAATTTTGTCCTTTGGTTCGCATTCCCTAATTGTTGTTGATGCCCACTATCCTATTTCACTTGTCACCAAACACTTCAAAAAAAATCCATACTGCTACTACTTATAATAATAATATGATTGGCTTCAGGACAATAATCACATTGTCCTCTAGGAAGTAAAATAATAGCGGTGTTTATGGTTTTCAGTAGGCTGGATCCTTGTGTAATATTAAGATATTTGCAGGCTATGTAACTGTTATTTTTGTGCAATTTTATCCACACTTGGGACTTGTGCACCCTTCCCATTAATTTTATAAATATGAAGCTAACAACCCTTGACCGCACCAACTGACATTCCCTCCAGTCAGTACGTGTCTAATATTCAAAGTAAGGCATTAAATCTGGTAGTCTTTCCATGACCTCATTCTTGAACATAGAAAATTGGTAAACAATTGATACCTAATGCTTGTTTTTTTCATCAAACTTATTGATTAAGTGTCCTATCGTATCATCATCACTATTCTCCTCAACGAGTATTTCTTCCATAAGTATATCTCATTTACTTTTTTTTTCCATGAATTTTTTGAAATAGTTAGAAGGATCCATGCTTAACTGATACCCAAATTGCTATGGGAAACGAGTAGAGTATATTAGAGAAAGCACTTAATTCAAGAGGAAATCAAAGTAGACAATGTCATAGCCTTTTGGCCAAAATAGGTGTTGAACCTGTCTAGAAACTTCCCTAAATTATACCTTTTAGAGTTTTCCATGAGGATTTATCATGGAATTTCATTCAGATCATTAAAAATGTATCTTGGATGCTTGGAAATATAGGTCCCTAAGTATCATGGCTATCCTATTCAAGAACTAAACAATAATTTTATCATTTTTTTGAAAATCTAAAAAAGGAATTTTATGATTTTCAGACAAGAGTTCCTTCTCTAAATTGTTGCTCTATCGGGACTCCCTCCTACAAAAACAAAGCATATTTTGAGAGTCGTTATGCCTTTGTATCAAAATGCCTATAAATATTGATAAACAAAATTACTTGAAAATTATTTTTTATCTATAAAACTCTGATCATGATTGTATTCAGTACCATATTTGTTATCATGTTATGTCCGTTGGCCCAATCAATCAGCAGTTTTGGGTCCCCTAGAATTTGCACTGTTTCACCACCCCTTTATAGAACTACTCTCAGTAACAACCACAAAACATAAAAATCAGTTATAAGGTTAGTCCCTTGCCTAGCTCCATATTTTATAGAAAAATAATGAGTTATTTAAAAACAAAAGACATCGAGAGCCACACTTACCTAGGGTTTTCTGCCTTGCACCTTTAAAACCATCCTTTTGTGAAATCTGAAGTTATATCCCTAATCTTAAATACACTTGAGTCATGAATATCTGATAGCAAAGGTTCTAACATCCTAAAATCACCACTGCACCCTTTCCATGGATCCCACCCAACTCTTATTTTATTTCCTTTTCCTTTTTTTCATGCAATCCATCTTTCATCATAAGGGAAAACTTTAACTAATGGTTTTCTAACAATTAATGCTCTGTAACAAATTTTTTGTGTACCCTTATTCATTCTTCAATGGACCCTTGCTTCGTTTATATCCACTTCATGATATTTCCTCCCAATCCTTCATTAGAGAACAACCTCCAAAGGCTATTTTTTACCAAGGCTTAGAAAAAAATAGATTTCTTGAGACCCCATCCCCCTTTTTTCTTTTAAGTTAAATATCCTTGACCACTTCGTCAAGGGAGTGCCTTCAGTTTCTTTCTTTTTAGTCCACTGAAAGCTAAACCATATTTTCTTGATCTTGTTTAGATGAGAATACAGGATTGGTTCAACAGAAAGAACAGTGTAATTTCAAGGATAACTTATCCATATGCATAGGTCAGAGAAGCTCAAGTGAGATAGATCTCAAGAAGTGAAGTTATTAATGATGTTGCTTCTGAAACAAATCCAAATCATAAAAGAAGAAAATACAAACAATGGGTATATTATGCATTATTTGTTGTAATTGATTAGAAGAAGATCACATGGAGGGTGAAGATGAAGTTGTTACATGATATGGTGCTTCCTTAGAGAATAAAACATAAAATTATTCTATGTTGTATAGGAATGATACGGAGGAAATGAGTTTAATTAACAAGCCAAGTCCTATGTGCATGGTATAAAGGATAAATATTCAACTAATGGTGGCTCTTATATGGAGGGTGAGTCAATGTTAAGACAGAGGGATGGTGATGCAATGTGTACTTTGTCAAATTTGATGGATACAGTGTAGTTCCAGTTGTTGTTTGAAGAGCTTATTTTGGAGCATATTGTAAACATCTAGCTTGTCCAAAGGTTTTATTTTTTCGTTGTTTGAGAAAACATGTAAAATTACCATTATGGCAACATTACTTATGATGGTCATAAGTAGAGCTTAGACTTTGTAATTAGAACCTGGGCCTAATAAAGGATTAGTAATAAAGTGATGGACTCTGTAGGGCTTCTTGAGCAGCAAGGTCATCACCATCAAATAGTACTAAACCAACTAAACTTGACTTTGTTAAATGAGTCAAGATTTTCATCAAATACTTCATCATGTGTTTGATCTAGCGTGCCTCCTTGACCAAATTCAAGGCCTCCTTCTTGATCTAGAATAGAAGCACAGTCATATTTAGATATTTGTTCCTTGCCCTCTTATGGGAAATCATGCACATCATCATAGTTTGGAAGAACCTCAAGGTTCTCTTTCAATTTTGGCATACTTTTATCTTCAAGATGGGCCAAAAATTTTGAAACTGCATAATCTTCTTTAGTGGCAGCTTCATCATATTCTAAAAGGCCTTGAAGACCTTCCTCTTGAAAGGTTTTTAATAGGTCTTCATAAATGTCTTCAAAACTCCAAAATATTAGACCCCAATGATTGATAAATTCTAGAATGAAAACCTTGAGAGAGGATATCGATTTTTGATTGCAGGAGTACCTAAGCTAGTCCATTTTCTTTTTCCCTGAAGAGTATCAAAATAATATTAGTAAAATATCCTCATGTCTTTCACTGAATGTGATAACTCAGTCATTTTTAATGCTCTGTTAAATGTTCTGAAAAAAATAAAGAAAATAAATATTTTACCCCATTATGCTAACTACATAGGAGAGTTGAATAACCCAGTAACCACCTCCAGTTAGACAAGTGGGTGTGTTACAGATCACTTCAACTCATTCACAACCCTTTCTATATCTTTCTTGAATGCATTTCTCTGTAAATGATAACACATAGCATTTATGTCAATGAAGAAGGCTAGGTACACTTTGTGGGCAGAATAATCTAATCCCTTGAGAAAGGTGAGCATAGGAGTTGAAGTGGCACACTATGAAAGTGGGCACCTGCCAAATTTCCTCTAAAAGCAGTCAGCCATACCATGTGAGTATTGATTTCTTCTCCTCATCATGCATGATATGTTTGCAACTAGAAAATAATTCCATTAATTTCATGGATATGGATTGTTTCCATGATCTCTAGGAAATCATTCCCTTAATTGATATAATAATCCATAATGCCATCCCTTCCCCTTCCTATATGGTACATAAATACATAAAATCTTAGTTAAATTGAAATACTTTTATGTAGTTGTTTTGGTATGTACATAAGCTTCCAAGGAACAAGTTCAATGTAGGCATTGTTATGTTCTAGAAGATGATTATGTCCTTAATAATGTAAAAATGTTTTGTTCTCATGGAATCTATTTTTTAGGCTACATAATGTATTGGGGCAAAGAAATGGATTTTTTTATTTCTCCCTAAAAGGTTTGATTATGAATATTTACTATCATGTTCTGGAATTATCAGGTCTTAGGAGTTCCTTCTTGGCCCCTCACACTACTATTACACTCCAAGGTGTGTTCTCTCAAAGGCAATAGTCTACAAGATCCCTCTAGGAGACCTGCTAATTGACTTAGAAGGTAAGCAAAAGAATCTTCCACCACTCATTTTACAATGCACAAATATGCTTTACCTTAGTTCAAGAGTATTTCCCAATAGTTATTTAAAAGACATCAAGTTCTTTCAGCTCAGTCTGCATTTCATTAATTTTTTGCAGACTTGAACAATGATATTCTCATTGAACTATTTGGAAAGGAAATCTCTAAGTTGTGACCATGGAAAGTACTTCTATTTATTTGATTCCTTTTATGTTTAAATAAGGCAATTAGGAAAAAATAACCACAAAACCAACCAAATGTAGTTCACTATGACTTCAATACATACTGCTAACAATTAAAATGTATGATGCATTTGTATACATGCTTACAAGATACAAATAGAGACTAGTCATCCCGATTATGTGGATATTAATTATCATGATTGTAGAGTATTCCAAGTTGAGATGAGTCCTGCACAAATCACTGAACTGTAGAGCTAATGAAGAATCCACCATTAGGGGTTAATATTATCTAGTACAACTTTGTTGTGAGATTCTTTGATGTCAGATAATATTCATGAACTTGGAAATTAAATGTATCAAAAGATGGATTCAAGCCACTACTTATGTACCAGTTTCCACTAAAATCTACTTCTAATGAGCCATGCTTTAATTTCCAGCAAAAAGATCAACCTTTGAAAGCTTAAGTGGTTATTTTTCACATCATATAAAACATATGTAAGTGGTTAATACTACACTATTGTCAAGCATTGAGCTAAGCTCTTTTAACAAAAAATAAATAGTCCACTTGATGTTTGAATGTGCAATAACAAATTCCAAATTGCACATATATAAGTTATAATACACTATGGATTGAAAGTGCATATGCATCACTCTACTTTTTTGTGGAAGCACATGGAACCATTTGTAATTTTTCCCATCCATACATCTTTTTCATAATCCTAGTGGACAAGATGCATCATGCCTTTTTTATCCTCATCACCAAAAAAAATTTTCCACTTTAGCCTCCAAAAGGTGAACTATGATATAACTCTAAGGGAAGTCCAAATCCTTGAGAGGGCCAAGAGCACAAGATACTAGGAATTTCCAAAATTTGCACTATCTAGTGCACCTTTTCCTGGAAGAAAATAGAGTGTTGATCCTCAATGTCCTGCTAGTAGTCTCTTGCAAACAAGCAGTCCAAAAAGATGTGTTTCACTTGTCTCTAGTTTAATAAAAAATTTAGCAAAGCCCATTTTCCAACATGCTCTTAGCTAGATAGGTCTTGGATGGCCTTGTATGGTTTATGACCAACCATGCAAGGACCTAGAGCCAAAAACTATGAAGCCAGTGAATCCCCTTATCCTCAAGATTGAAGGGTTCAAAACAATTCAGAATCCACTGAAACCCAAAACAACTGAAAAAATCACAACATAAAAGTGAAAATGACCCAAAAAATGATAAGAAATAAGGAAACACTAAATAATCCCCCTAATGGTTGCCACAAATGTGTAGTTATATGGTATACGTATGGTAGAACTGACTAATTAGAAAGATAGGATTCTTATAGTAGTACTTTGCAACACACTGGGTAGTCAACTTTGATGCCTTGTTTGACACTACTCCAAGGTAAATTAAGGTCTGTGAAGTCTTTAACCCACCTGTCAACATGCTTTGTAATAATATGAGACCTTTCTTCCCATAGAGACATTCTTATACCCAGTTGCAACCAATTGTTGAATCAATGGCATTTTTTTTCTTAATTGTACTCCCATGCCTCATCTTGAGTAAATTGTGGCTTCTTTTGTCTCTATACTTGATCATAATATTTAAATATAATTATATTTCCACCATAGCTAAATAATATAAGTTACCATAGATTTCAAATAGACATTTCTTTTCAGTTTTCTAAGCGTGTGGATAATTGGTTATTTTGCATGGTAGGTTGTCAGAGCTTTGCCAAAAGTAAACAGCCTAGTTAGTTTATGTTAGAACTTATAACCTAGAAATTTCATGGAACACTAGGATGCCTTACATTGTTCTTAGGGAAATTTGTATTATACCTAAAAATAAACTTCAAAAGTCTATTACTTTTGTTTCACAGTGATAACTAGACTCTAGAGACACATTACTTTCGAATTAGAAAAGAAGAGTGTAGAGGTCACATCAATAAAAAAAATTCCTTGAGAATCACATGTAACTTTACTAAATGTATTCCATTCATGAGGAGGAAGGAGCCAAGTATCAAATATTTTAAAAAAATCTATAAAAGTACTTTCGTAAATTATTCCCAAGTTCAACTAAAAATGACTACGAATATTCCAAATTTGTAGCGATTAAAAATTGTCTTATTATGTTGCATGGCTTATGTAATGGATATATGATGTAAAGATTTATGAACCTTTGGTCATCTTGGCAATGGATTTATAAGAGAGGTAACTATATTTTTGGTTTGATATAGTCATAGACATTTTGATCTAGAGATTTAAATAGTATTTTACTAAAAATGTACTGTAATTTACAGGTTGGGAACCAATGAACAAAGTGGTGATATTATTCAGAGGCCTACCTCTTCTCCAATTTTTCCAAGGTTAAAGATTTCAAATGTATATATTCTAGTGAATTTGAAAGAAGTGTGATTGAAATCTAGAACAAGATCTCTTCTTTTCTTCTTTAGTTACATATTGTGTTGTTTCACGACACTGGAATTTTTGGAATTTTTTCTTGAAGATATCATCTCTCTTCTGAGTTTCATAAATTGTAGTTGCATATTTTTATCAATTTACTTCTTTCAATTAAATAGTGAAGAATATGTCATTCCTTGTCCATTGTTATTCTTTATAGAATTCACATCAGCCATGGATGTTTTGATGCTTTTTGCAGATCAATATGAGAGAATATATGTGATTGTTTAAAAGAGAGTATCATTGATGTTTTTGAAAATATGATGACATTGTCATACAAGTAAGTTTCTATAAGGCTATGAAATTGCATGATAGGTGGCTAGGGTTGACACACAATGAGCACATATAAATTGTGGTTAGAGCAAACATACAAAAGATTGTGGCATGGCATGATTGAGGTAAATGCAGGAAAAGTGCAGACAAAAAATTGTGGCCAAAAGCAGGAAAATTGATGGATACATAAAATTGTGGACAAAAGAAATCACACGGAAATCACATGGAACATATGGGTAGAACAAGTATTCTACAGAGTTGGTTTCAATGAGAATATTTAACGAGTGGGAAAAGAGAGGTATGCATTCAAGTTTTGGTGCACATGAATTTTGGAAAATATTAAGCATGTGCTGGTTTTGGTTACAAGGTTTATTAAGTATTTACTATGAAATTGAGCTTTCCGGTGAATCCAAGTTTTGGTGGTAAGAAAGGTGGTCTCAGCACTAGGAAATTAGTACACCCTCTTGTTTGGTCAACCATTTTTGGCTTATATTTCAGATTGTAGACTGATTTTTGACAGCGGCTACAAGTTTTGGTGGTGAAAATGGTGGTCTCAACACTAGGAAATGAATACGCCCTCTTGTTTGGTCAACCTTTTTTGGATTATATGTCAGATTCTAGACTGAGTTTTAGGAATCTATGTGAAAAATAAATTAGAACCCATGGTCGGTGGGTAGGGGTAATCTAGTCTAAAACCCATCATAGTTGATTTGGGGTAATGTAATTCAAAAACCTATGCTAGAAATTTAATGTGATTAATGGTTTAAATGCTTTATTAGATCTAGTGTGATGAGGGATATTAGAGGTGCAGACAAGAAGCTTCAATTTATTGACAATAGTAATGCATTATTTATTAAGGTGAGCATGTAACATATAAGTAATATAACATAACTTTAAAGTCGATAATAATTACTATTAAGACTAGTTAAGTTAGAGTTAAATTTCAGACCATGTTAAGCAAATTCTAGACTTAGACATAATATAACGTAAGCCTAGGTGGCCAAAAACAAACTGATCATGACAACAAATTTGAGAATTTACAGACTTCAAACTCATATTCTCGGATTTTATGAACAATGAAAGCACATGAATCAAAACCACTCAAAATTTCATTTGTATTCTATTTGCGAACTATAAAGAAGAAATGTATAATGAATAAGGCCTAAATACAATCTCAAAAACCAACACAATTGTGCACCCTATGTTTCCTTCATAGAATGAGGAAGACAAGGAAGTAAAATGCATCTAGACAACCATTTATGTACCTTGACAATAACACCAAAACACTAACCCTAAACTCATATGGTAGTGCCCCTTCATGCATGGAAATTTCTACTAAGGATAATGTGCACAATTTAAGGTGAGAAAGCTAGTGCGTGCATGCATTAAAGCCTTAAAATAAAGATCAATTGTGGCATCGTTTTCTTGGGACCTATTTTCTAGACCCCATAGCCAGTAAGATTCAAGCATGTAGCTCATTATTCATAATTGCATCATAATATTCACTATTTTTCACTTTTTGACATGCAAATCAATCTTTTAGAGAGATTTTTATGCTGTCACAACAAATTTGCATGATTTCCAAGGTGAGAAATCAATCCTTGTTTCTTTGTAGATTTTAGGTTTGATAATTATAGGTCATTTATAGGCTATAAATGTTTTCTAATTTTCACTTCTAATTGAGTATTAAATTGAACATATTGAGTATTTTATATATAACTATTTTTCCTTCCACCCACTTTTCATAACTTCCATAACCATTAGGTAGATACCTGCAACTTCAATGTTATTTCACTTGTTTAGTAAAAGATTGCAAAGACTTTAAAAAGTTTGTATAGTTTATTGAAACTTGTAGAATTTATAATTTATAAAAATTCAATGTCAACGTCTAATTTTCTAAATTATAATTCTTTAAAGGGTGCTATCTCAATGGAGGAGCACCTACTTTTCAAACAGGAGGTTGGTGGTTCGATTCCATCGTGCCTTGGTATTGATATGGAATGACAACAATTAGTTTTTGGTGACAAAAGCTCTTTTGACCATCACCAATGAGCTTATGGTGACATTTTTTTACCCTCATCAAAATATGAAATGGTGACATTCAATGAATGCCATGATATATATGCATCAATAGTGACAGCCATGAAAGGTCCATCATTATGAATCGTTATTGTTCATATGAAATGGTGAGGGTCAGTGTCTACCATTGTAATCATTATTCATGAGATTTTGAATGTCACCACAACACCTATACTTTTAGTGACACCACCTTTGGTGACATTCAATTTTTTAGTGATGGAGGCCAAGGTCTATCACCATTTCTCATATGAAATGGAGATGAGAAGTATCTATCATTATAAATAATTATTGGTGATGGACCCTGAATGCCACCACAACACCTAGACTTTTGGTGATACCACCTTTGGTCACGTTCAGTTTTTGGTGACAAAATCTCTTTTGATAGTCACCAATGAGCATATGGTGACCTTTTTCAACCCTCACCAATGTCCTTTTTTGTTGTAGTGATCACCCTTATGAAGACACCATTGATGGAATCAAGAGAAGATGGAGGAGACTTAAAATAATGCTAAGGTATAAAGGAAACCCTAGGAAATTTTTTTATTAGGGTTTGATGGATATTATCAAGTTAGGGTTTAGAAGAAACCCTGGATTATGACAAAGATTTGAGATATGCAATCTAGAAGCCATAGAATGATCAATGTGAAGATGTTCAAACACATGTGACAAATTTGATGTAGCCCTAGGTGGGATAGTCTCAATTCGGCCTTGGTTGTTGATGAATATATTGAAGGCAACAATGTTATATGGTAAATGGATAGTTATGAATCATGGAGGTTGGTTCAAGATGGAGTTAATCTCCTCTCATTAAAATATAAGTACCTTTTATATTTATTTTACCTCTTTGTGATTCTATTCATGTTTGGGTTTAATGCTTTGATTATTACTTATAATTCCTACATGTATATGTGAATATTTGGATACTTATAACCTCTTGATGATATGTGATAAGTGAATCCTTCTTGAGGATCATCTAAGCTGTAGAAAAATATGGCTAGCATGGGAAGAAAGGAGCTAGTGCTGGAAAGGAGGAACCTGATGAAAAGTTGACAAAGTGCTCTAGCTACCAACAAGAAGTTGCACAGGTATCTGAGTACTACAAGGTATGTATGGTGTATTGTTTAAAAGTTATGTTTCAACTGCAAATTTGATGGAAAGGTAAGCCCCAAGGTATGATGGGAATATTACCTTCATGAATGACTCATATATATGAAAGTAAGTTTGATTCATGGTACTCATGATGATATGGTGCGCTTGGTATTGGAAAAATAACTTACATTCTATTAAGTCATAGCGAAGCTACCTAGAAACATTGAATTTTGAGTTATTGGTATACTTGGTATTTGGCTAACATCTATCATTTCTAGACATGATGGATCTCCAGATCCCATAAAGAAGGCAAGAACATTGATTCTTATATAAGATAACTTGATACTATTGATAATTCTTGTAACAACCATGGTAACCATGATGATAGAAGTGTAACAATAATATTGATATTCAAGATCTTCTTGTTGACCTTGGTAAGCTTAGTAATCATGACATATTGTAAAATTGGACGCCCTAGCTTGATGGATGTGATGTAGTGATTATCATCTTTGAAGTATGATGATACACCTGTCAACTACCCTAATCATATGACTCTAACTCGTGATGAAAGTTTGATGTCTTGTTCATATGTGATGATGAAGTAGCTTAAGCTAACATGTGATGACTATGATGTATATATGTCAAAGAATCTGATATAGTTTGAGTTTATGATCTAATAGTTTTACTGATGCATAATAGCATTATGATAGATAGGTTGATGACTTGAATGATGATGATTGAATTGGCTTCCCATTCATAGGGAGAATATCTCCATAAGATCCCTACACCTATTATCGTTTGAATTATATGCATATAATATTATTTATTGTTAAAGTAAGATTTTTGACATAAATAGACAAATATATTATGTTGTTGGTTTGCAACAAGTTCTTTATCTGAAAAGATAGGATTTCTCTTAGTTTAAGCCCCAACTGTGGAAGAAGGCTTAAGATTGTGGTTATAGCCTTCCAATTGCTTAGAAGAAGGCCTGTGGGTGAAGATATTCCTGTAGGTCACAAAACATAAGATTTATGCATGAAATCAGGATTGCACCTGGAGCATGATAGTCCTACAAACATGGAGCAGACAATAGAATGTCCTATGAGTAGGGAAGTTTGACTATTTAATTTACTATAGAGAATTTGAATGTGTTGAGAAAACTTGTGTATTGCAAGGGACTAGAATATGCACATTAGTATGTTATTTTGATTTGATCATTGAAGCTAGTATATGACAATATTTGATAATAGTTTCAAGGGTTTGACAAGATTTGGCTTTTTGACATGATGCTTGATAGTTCAAAGATATGCTTTAAAACTTCGACATCATGCTTCATATGTTTTGGCTTATGGATTTATTGAATTCATTGTGATAACTAATGATTTTGTATTGACTTCATTGGTTTTGGAACATTGGTTGAAGTATAAACAGTTGTGATTTAGCATGTAGTAATCTCACAATGAATGGAAAGAATTTTTATGACTTGTCCCTGATGTATGCATTCATATTTAGTGACATAGCTTATTCATGCTATGATCATAAGGATGGATTGATAAAGTTTGATTGGATAGTATTTGGAAAATAAATATTGTTGTAACTTGGTATTTGGATGTGATCTCTACCCAATACATGGCCCAAAGAGTTTGTTACAGTGATATTGGCATAAAATTTTATGACTTTGATATTAGCTGTGATTTGGCACCTAAGACTTGATAAGCTAATTTAGTTGATTTGATTGCACAATATTGATTTGTGTGAGGTTGGGCATATTATTTTGGTCAAGTATAATGTTTGTAGATAACATTGTATGGTTTGAAGCAAGCTTCATGAGCCATATATGTCAGCATTGACAGTTACCTCATGAAGTCCAGAGGATGTGACAATCCAAACCTCTACTCCAAAAGTGGTCCAAGGTATGGCTTTGATTTTCGGTTTTATATACTAATAATCTATTGTTGATAGGTAGTGAGCCTCTAATGATCAAAGTAAGAGGGAATTTCCCTTTGAAGTTCAAAATAAAGAATCATGGCATGATGAATTAATATATTCTGAAGCTATTGAAGAATTGTTGGAAGTGGAAATGCAAATCCTTGGCCACTCCGATTGAGTTTCAAGAAGTTATGAAGAGATATTATTGAACTTGATTTGGCAATCGATAGTTGATTGAAGCATTTATGTTCCATGGGAACGCCCATCCATATATGTGTGTGTGTGTGTGTTTTGCACAGAAAAACATGAATGGATTCATTATTGAGCCGCTTCATAGACATTGAGTTGTCTTCGAGCACCCTTCAAGATATTTGCATGAGATGATAATTTTTTGGTCTGAGATATTCTTCTTATGATATATGACTGCATGGATGTACTGATGTTGTTTTGGATTGTTATTGATCAGATTAGCACTTATGGGTGGTGCCTTCGTATAAGATCTGCCATGATAATATTGGATGAGAAGTCCATAGATTTAAGGACGACTGAGGTTGAGCACGATGTTGCTGGAATGGATAGCTGTGAGGTTGGTTGAGGAAGTTCTTTGGAAATCTATTTAAGTAGGTTCTGCATATGACATGGATACTTTTTGATAATATTGAGTAGGACTCAATTGGTAGAGAATCACGTATATACCTGAGACTGAGATCTCTTCATATATTCAGAGAACACTATCATACGAGACAAGCTTAGGCTTGTGGTTTCCATCTGAGTGAGAGGGAGGATGTTTAAGAATGAAAAATTTTAGGGGCTAATATTCGCAGGTGGGCTAATTTTCCATGATTTTTCCAAACAAAAAAAAGATTCGACAATTTCCATTTTTTGTAAAAATGATTTTCCCAAATTTTACAACATAAAAGTATTTTACCTTAAAAATCGCCAAAATTATATAGAGAGTATATATAAAATCATCATTAATTGGAATAATTTAAAAAATATATTAGTAAAGATTTTATAGTTTGCGTATTAGGGTCTAGCGAGATTCGCCAATATTTTTAAATTCCAAGATAATTTTCCATCCTTAAAAGTTTCCTTGTGTATAAGGTATCCTTTCTCTGATATATATATTTTGTTCTAATATTTGATTTGATGTCCTATATGAAGAGTTGGCTCATTGTTCTTGATCAGCTTATTCAAAATGTTGGCCATTGATTACATCATGAGATGGTTGCGAGCCTTTCTTGGTAAGTGGTATCTAGCCTATCTCTTAACATGGGGTGAGAATGTCCAATAGGAACTTCCTTATTGCCATTGTATTTTGGGTTGAGATGTGCTCCCCGATGTGGTTTCAGGTTGAGTAGGGCTCCTTGTTGCTAATCTCTTTAATGTTTCCCAAGTGGTAGCATTGGGCTCCCTGCTGGTAGTGATTTCAGGTGGTAGAAATGGCTCCTTGATGGATAAAGAGTGGTAACTTAGGCTCCCCTCCAATATCAAATTCTTCTTCTTTTCGATTCGAGAATGCTTGGCATATGAGCATGGACAATCAAGAGATAAGAAAGACTATGCAAGAGATGAACCAAGATGAACAATGATGATGAGATTCTTGAGATTGGACATGATTAGATAACGAGATTCTTGCAATGATTACAAGGCACAGTTGGAATTTCTCCTTGGTTGAGAGGGAGTGTTAATTTGGTAGCCTAGTGAAAAATTCCAACCGTGGGACAAAATTCCTCTTTTTGAGAGGACCAATTTTGATTATTGAAGCACTCAATGTGGAGAAGGGAAAATGCATTTTTGAATTAAGCCCCACATGTGCATATTTGATCAGGTTTTCCCTAAAGAAAATTGGACTCCCTTGAAGGGCTATAAATATAAGTCAAGTAACACTCATTTGGAAAAGTGTCATGAAGCATTCTTCTCTTCTCTTCCTTGATTTTGGTTTCCACATGTTTGAGTCAAGTCTGCAGAGAATTGGTTCGCATGAAGGTGAAATTACAGGGTCCAAAGTTCGCATCTTTGTTTTAGGGTTTTGGGTCTCAACCGTAGGCATGTCATAAAGAAATATCGACTACAACTGCACGCAAACCAACTCATTTATGTGACCCAAACCTTTCAGTAGCACACATAACACATCTTATTTGCGGTTGGAAAGTAGGGTTTGTTTTTCACCAAATTTCTGTAGCTGATTGCAAATGACTGAAGTTGACAATAGTTTGGTGAAGTGATATCTGATCAGTATTTTCACTGGAACCATATTCTGGATTTTGTTTGGTTGGGTTGTTGGGTTCATCTCATGGATATTGTTTAGTTGATTTTGTTGGATAGGATTATGGTTGAAGATATAGATCATTGTACTCTCTTCTATTAAATCATTCAATGACAATCTAATAAGAAGAAGAATTTGAAAGGGGTTTCCCCATAGTGGGTTTTTCCCTGGTCTCTGACCAATCTTGGTGTCTCTATGTGTGAATGCTTTTCTTTTATTGTTCCTTTATCTTCCGTTGCATTGATGATGATGTTGTTCTTTCTATATAATTGGATATGTTGCTAAATAATATTGTAAATCTGAATAATGTTATGATGTTGTGGGGTGAATTTAATATGGAAATAATGAAATGCAATTGTCAAAGCAAAGAACAATACAACCTTCAGAAAAATTAACAAGTTTCATGTTAGTCCTTCTTCCCACACAATACCTCAACAGAGACTCTGATGTTGGAGTGGTGACAGGTGCTATGTAGTGAGGGGTGGCTCAAGGGCCTGCTTCTAAGTAGAGTCCTTGGCTCAAAATTATTGAAAGCAGACTCTAGTTTTTATCTAAATGACATTCTATGTTGTTGAGCGAGAAATTCTTAGGGAGAGCAACTACTTTTGGATTATGAGATCATTTAGGCATTGCAACATGGATCTTCGATACACGAAACACAAGGAGAAAACAAAATCAATATCTTCAAGCTACTTATTTATATTGGCATATGAAATCACTACACTTGAGAGTACTACTAGACAAAAACGAGGATGATTTTTTGTGAATGATGGATGAACTCCAACTAAGTGAAAGATCTAAGCTACAAACCGAGGAAGATATAGGCACACCTGGGCATAGGCATAGGCATAAGCATCACATCAGATCCAAGTAGGAATCAACTCAACAAAAAAAGCCAATAAAAATGGTTCCTTCCATTCTAGTATTCTCCATGATTTTCTGGTTTCATAGAAAAGTTTCATCGTATCTATTTTTTCAGTCTACTCAAATTATCTAAGTGACACTGACTAATTTTTAGACAAATCTACATACATATTCTAGTTTCCACTTATTTTCAAAAGGTTAAAATTCCCCGGAATGGCCAATAGTATGGTTTCCCAAGGAGGATATCATCTTTATCATCACCAGCACTACCATGAGGACATGTTCTCCCATCATGACACAAGATTCCAAAAATCAGAATTGCGCTGTAAGACTAAAAGGACCTATACCCCGCATGCGACAAAATTTATATAATAGCTAAAAGCGCTAATTATATTAATTTTTACAACTTATATACGTCATAAATATATGATTATTTATAAGTAATTTACTGGTTGGAAATTATTTACCTTTATATTTCCATAAAGGTATGATCCTTGTGTGTATAAGATGAGACGTTTATCTCTTAATAGTAATC
>APFE030806392.1:80632-95196 GCA_000404065.3 Pinus taeda | reverse complement strand
TGCAAATAACACAACTCAAAATTATGCTTCTAACCAATTCCTATTTAAAAATATATCCAAAATTATGCTTCTAACCAATTCCTATTTAAAAATATATCTAGAACAAATGCATAACTTAAAAAATTAGGCTACACCTTTTCAACATATCAAAATAAAAATTACGATGAATTATCTTTACTACGATGTATAATTTAGTTTTACTTTGACCATAATAACAAAATTGCCAATACATTCTTTTTCTTAATAGATTTTTTTATTAATATCTAGGGCCTTTATATGATTGAAGTTAGGATTTTGTGATATTGTTGGATTTAATCTTGGACCTATGGTTCTTGATAAAGGCATCTGTTATGATTTATATGTGGCACTTTGGTATCAGATGCATATATGATTGATAAGCTTAGGTTTAATGTATATGTTAATTAAGAACCCCCCATGATATCTCTCGATATAGCTTATGGTTGGAATGGTATTTCGACTATCCATTATAGATTTTGGTTCTGAGTGCTCCTACTTTCAAGGTAACAAATGTTACCCCTTTATTTTAAGGAATTTCTATTATGGTGTAAAGCACATATGGGGCTTGCGACTAATGTTGATCATTCTTGTTTAGTTCAACATCTAAAGATTTATCAAGAAATCCTTAGGTAACTACTTCCCTGCTTGGTTTCTCTCGTCGTGTTTCAATTTTTGAATAGACTAGATTCAAATGTTAACAATCACCTACTCTTATTTGGACATAGGTTAGGTCTTGGTGATACTCCCACTGGTGCATTGGAATAATTCCTTCTAATTTTGTAATTTGCATAACTCAAGCAGATTTTTACCTTATCATTTTCTTTATTTTTCAGGTTTCCTTTCCGCTAGCTATCTCCATGTGAGGTTGTTATGTGCTATGGATTAAGAAATCCGATCCCTTAATTTTGTTAGGGTTCCTGTTACTTGAACCCAAGAAATTGTACACATATTCAAAACTATATTATTGGTTAATTGGATGTTTTGGCAAAGGGACATAATTTAGGGTTTACCCATCAAATTATTAGATTTCCCCACACAAAGGGTAAATACTTAGATTTGTAATAATAATTACATAATTTTTAATAGCAAAGATGATGTTTATTAATATTATCGAGCCTTGATTTTTTATGTTTCGATTATGTTTCTGATTTCTGAGCCTTGATTGTCCACCGTCTTGATTACTATATCCATATTAATTAATGACTCTACCTAGTTGTTGGTGGGTTGTTAAGCATATCTTTTTCCTTGGAAAAGGTGCCCTTCTCATGATTACAGAAATTTCTACATCACCCTCTTGAATACATTTGTTGTTTACGTTGAATATGCTAATTAAATTATGGTGCACTTGTATACCTAGCGTTGTATATATTGAAATATAGTAATGGTTACATAGTTAGGAGTTACCTTATGGCCAAGCCAAATTCTAGTTCTTATTTAGCTTATTTCAATAATTGTGGTATATTTCTGCATATATTCACTAATAATTACAATACTCACGTTAAAATATGCTTATCAATTAATTTACTGCTGCTTGTTTATTCTTAAGACTTAGAAAATCCTACCTAGGCCAATTTAAATTATTAAGATTATAGAAATGGTTCCGGAACTATTCCTAGCTACTGGTTCTATGCGACTGATTCTAGGAACGAAATTGGTTCCATATAAAATTAGATTTTTGAGATTTAGTTAATTCGGAAAAGCTTTCCCCTTTTTATATGGTTAGTTTATTTCTTCAGATTTTTCCTATCTAGTATTCAAAGTCTAGTGTAGAGGTTTCCATTTTAAGTTCATTAACAACCTTTGCTACTATTATCATTTCCAGTGTCTTCAAGAGTAACCACCCTCGTGTAATACCTAATTATATCCTTATTACAGGACAATAATTGTTTGAAATAGTTGATTTCTTCCTGCTAATAAAACAACACTATTAAAAATGATAACACTTTTCATTCGACACCTCCATTTTACTTTTCTTAATCATTGAGTCGCAACATTGATTCCTTACAACCAGTTCATAGTAAAATTCATATTAGAAACTTTACTTAGATTCAAATTATTGCAGTTACAAAAAGTACTTTTATGTTCTAGGAGACAACAATTGAAGATACTTATCTCTTAAAGTTAGGCTTGCCCAAAAAATTCACAGAGGAAAATATCACTCCTCCTAACCAATGAGAATGATGATTGTGCCCAAATTCTACCCCAGATCTAGTATTTTCTTCCGTTTCACCCACTTGGCTTCCTTGCCCCAAGTATGATTGTTTATGCCTAGGGAGAGGAATAACTGTCTTCTAACTATCTAGTGAGTGAACATTTTTCAATTAGTGTCTTTTCCTGGTGAATTCCAAGACTTTTCATAACATTTAAAAAAAACTAAGTTAAAAAAAATTAAACATTAATGTTTTCAATAGGCTTTTTCACTTAGCCCATGATTTACCAAATATGTGCAGAAAAATAAATTAAATAGTTACTTTTCACTGAGGGGTGTCACATCTTCCCTCACATTGAGTGAAAAAATATCCTCGGTGTTTCCTTGGCGCTCCAATGGCTGGAATATTCCTTATGCATAAAATTGTCATTCTCACAGGTAACCTCTTCTGGCTAAAGTATCTATTATAGAGGCTCCATTGAGAATTTTTCATCTAGTTCATCTAACATTCACAATTGTTGTCATTAATTTTCCATCTATCATTATTTAAGAAGCTACATATACATCAATTATGCATGAGGTAAGGTTTAGGATGATTTCCTTTTTCTACCATGTTCAAGGCGGCTACATGACAATCTACATTGTTCAAGTAAAGTTAGTTATGCCCATCTTGGGCTACTTTTATTTGCACAAAATCAAGCGTCCATATTTCAACATTTCTTTAGATTTGACCTCTTGTTATCTTGCATGGAAGGTTGTGGATGATGGTGATACATGGTTTTCTTCTGTGTAAAAACACAATGTTTCTTCCTCTTTCTCTCTTTTTCACATTGAATCAGGTCACAAAACTAATTTTGGAGCTTCCTCTTCGTAGTTAAAGATGCACCGTCGGGCCACAATTTTTTTTTTTTTTTTCACTAGGTTTTTTCATGTCATAGTTACCTGTTTATACTTACAACATCAAATTAGTCAATCTTTACTTAGTAGTCATGCCAATTTCTACCTCATACAGGTTCAATGCCAGTTTCCACCTTTTTTCTTTTAAATTGGAATTCTTCTCGAACACACAATTACCTATTTTCACACAATTCATTTTCCTTTAGAATGTCTCTGGCTATGTCTATGTCACCATTCTTTAATTTATTTAGATATGTGAAACTAAAGGTTAGACGATGAATAAGTCAATTGCCGACAATCCATATTCAAAGAGACCATAAAGGATTCCTTTTGGATTTTTTTTTTCTAGGAAAATATATGATTAATTCCTTCACTTTTATCATTCCTATAGGTCAAACCTACTTCGAGTAGCCATGGGAGGTTTAGTCATAGTCATAAATCACAACAATTAGCACACTCATACTCACGGTATGTTGTTGTTGCGTGTTTTTCAAATTCTATTGTAACACGTGTTTTCATTTGGACCTTTTGTATTGTGCTATACAATATTCTATGTGATATAGTTTTTGTACCTTCATCCTTTATGGTAGTTTACATCCATTTATTATGTGTTTTTACTCTGAACCTGAGTATTCATAGCTTAAGATTTTTTACTTTTACGTTCATAAGCATATTGATTGGGTCACACTCATTATGTTATTTTGATATGATTATTCTTCTTCCATATTAGTTCACAACATATCACTCACTTTATTCACAACAATTTATTTTACTACCTTTGACTTGTAGGGTCCGGTGGATAGTAATTTATCCTAATTTGAGAATGGCTAATTTCTTTATCATCCATTTTCTATCATTATCTACTTTTTTAAGGAGAATTTCTTTACCTTATCCCCATGATGGATTGCAACCACTAATATTCCATTTAGGTAATGTCATAATTTCATGATATCAATAAGCCACAAACAACATTATCAACTATTTCAACTGACCACCCTCATGACATATATGATTTTTGTCCTTTATTCAAGTGAACCTTATTCTTGTCCACATTAATTATCCATTGGTTATTTAAGTCAGTTGGTTTTATTTATCTTATACTTTCCCCTCTAATCTTACCCAAGTAGGACATTGAGGCTAAAACCATAAAATAATATTAAAATAAATCAATGTAACTATTCAAGGCATAACCTAGTGTAATACAAGAATACTTAAAATTAATAAAAGATCACAAGAGGTTCACATCACCAATTTTACAGTAGTACTTCCCATCACATCTCACACATGAGTTTCTCTCAACCCTCTCATTGGGTTTAACATCCCCTTCAATTTGGCACATTATTGGTTAAGGTATCTGGAGATAATGTGGGGGCTCTCGTTTTTATCTCGCATCATGATCAACTAGTACTTTACATATCTATTTAACGTTTTATAATTAAAAAAATTTAACCATGTAGGAATTGTTTCCTTATTCCATTTTTATTTATCTACATGTGTGTCACGCATTATTACCATCATAAGCTACTCTCCCTATCCATTTTCCAATAGTTAAGGAATATTATCTACAAAGTAACATGTATTCATAAATAAATATTCCAACAACTATTTCTCACCTAAGCGCATAACATATCCATTTTGGTAGTTCTTTCTCTTCTCCTTGCTTTGGTTCTATAGAAATTTTATTTTCTTCCTCATCTGTTAAAAATATTTTCTTTGTTATTTAATTGTAGTTGGGCTCCTAGGCCACAATATTGCAACCTATGGCTTTGATACCACTTGTAACATTCCCCAACATATAAAATAAAAATTACATTGAATTATGTTTACTACTGTGTATAATTTAGTTTTACTTTGACCATAATGACAACATTTTCAATCCATTCTTTTCCTTGAATTTTTTTATTATTATTAATATTGAGGGTCTTTGTACCATTGAAGTTAGGATTTTGTGATTAATATGGTTGGATTTAATCTTGGACGTATGGTTCTTGGTAAAGACACCCGCAATGTTTCATACATGGCACTTTAGTATGAAATGCATATATGATTGATAAGCTTAGGCTTAATGTATATGTTAGTTAAGAACCCTCCATGGTATCTCTCAGTATAACTTATGTTACATTACCCTTGTTCTCGCATCACCCATCCAGTTGATCATTTCATAACATAAAGAATCCTTAGGAAATTTCTCTAAGTTCCAACTATCATGCACTAGTGAGAATAGGTGATTTGTTTAGATTCCTTCAAGATGTCATGATCATCACTGTTGTTACCTTTAGGGTTTATATCAGATTATCTCAGTGGAAGTAAGGCAGTTAAGTGGTAACTGCCATTCTCCCTCTACCTCATCCCCAAATCATTTGCAACCATGCTCCATCCTATTTGCACTCTGTTATCAGTGCTCAAACCCTAATGTAAACATCTTTGGATCTATGATGTTGTTCCTTCGTGCAAACTAGGTAAATACCACCACTTCTACACTTTTATCCCTTTTTTTTTCCCAACTTCCAATCTAATTTATCCATGCAGGATTGCTTAAAACCTTTTTGCTCGCAGATGCATTACGATTGGAATGGTATTTCAACTATCCATTACAGGGTTTGGTTTTGAGTGCTCCCACTTTCAAGGTAATAAAAGATCACCTCTTTATTTTACGGAATTTATATTCTGGTTTAAAGCACATATGGTACTTGCAACTAATGTTGATAATTCTTGTTTAGTTCAACATCTACATATTTATCAAGAAATACTCAGGTAACTACTTTCCTTCTCGGTTTCTCTCATCACATTTTAGTTTTTGCACATACTAGATTTAGATGTTAACAATTGTCTATTCTTATATAGACATAGGTTATGCTTTGATGATACTCCCACTGGTGAAGCGGAATAATTCCTTCCAATTTTGTAGTTTGCATAACTCATACAAGTTTTTGCCCTACAACTTTCTTTCTTTTTCATGTTCCTTTTCCGTTGGCTATCTCCATGTTGGGTTGTCATGTGCTATGGATTAAGAAATACATTCTCTTGGTTTTGTTAGGGTTCATGCTACTTGAGCCCAAGAAATTGTACACATATTCAAAACTATATTATTGGTTAATTGAAGCTTTTGGGAAAGGGACAAAATTGAAGGTTTACCCATGAGATTCTTAGATTTCCCCACACAAATGGTATATACTTAGATTTTTAATAACAATTATAATTTTTTTTTCTAAAAACAAATATTATCTTGATTAATATTATCAAGCATAGATTTTTTTATGTTTCGATTATGTGATGCAAGCTGCAACTAACTACAAATTCTAATCCACAAATTTGAAAACCCACTCAAAAATTACACTAAAAAACTCAGATATATTTCATTAAGACCAAAATATTTACAATATAATATTGGCTTAGTTATCATTAGCCATTTACTCATACTCCAAACCTCCCCCATACTCTCACACACTTTTTTTCATTATACATTTCATGAATAATATATACAAAGATTACATTCAATGAACCTAGTGGGTGGGTTCAAATCCACTAAGTTAAGATCTATTGAAATTGTATAAGTGAAAAATTGGAAAACCTGGATTTTTATGACACCGTCCATATTTCCAAAACCAATATTATCCTAAATACCATGCTTTTCTAGAGCTTTTACATAATTTATAAATCCTAGATATTTATCCATCTTTTATAATTTCTAGACTTTTCTGCAGGACTTTCAGAAATTTCCTTTTTGAAGATACCCCTAGATCCCCCTACATCAAACACCCAAGGTAGAAAATTATTCATACAATCATGTCTATGAGGTTTGTCACTCTTCTATAACAATGTAACAACTCCTCTAGGATCCCAAACTTTAAATTGTAATTGATCATTTTAGAGCAAAAAAATTCCTTTACTCATTCTTCCTCTATCCCACACTTTATTTTGTTGTTTTCCATTTAATTTGCTAACATAATTTCTCTCAGCTGACTGCATTCTTTGATTGAATGTTTTCTTCTCCTTTCCATACATTCTCTTCGAATGTTTCTTCATAAGTTTCCACAACTCATCAATCTCTTTGTCAAATTTGTTTCTTGAATGAAGCTTGTTGTCAACTTCTACTGGTTGCATCTTCCTTTTAGGCATGATACTGTTGTATGAAACACTAATATTTTTCTCCAAACCAATTTAATTTTCCAACTCTATGAGACCTTCATGTCTTTCCAACCAACTTTCCAAAAATGTCATCTCTTCCGCAAAATGTCTAAAAAAATGTTTTGAATGTTGTACATGAGGCTAGATTCCATCTTCGGGAAATAACATAGATTCTATATCCATAGTCACAACTTCATGTTCATCATTCCTCACCTCCATTCACAAATGACACATTTAAGTGTTGCTCTTCATCCTGACTTAGAACAAGGTAAGAATTTTGTCCTCCTTCACCTTGATTACTTGTAACAAAATTTTCATTTCACTCTTCCTCTAATTTTGTCACAATTGTAGGTAACTATCCACCATCTTCCATAACTACATCCACAAAAATTCTTTAGTTTTAAAAAAATGAGAATCTTGGATCTCATCCACTACTTTGTCCTCATTCTCTCTAAGCAATGATCCTTTCTTTGGATCACAATAGTGCACTTTTTCTACCTCGTACTCAACTACCTTGAGTTCCCATTCTTTCAACCAATTTATTATCATGTACATCATCTTATTCCACAACTTTCTTGCAAACAATTCTTTAACTGGCCATATAAATTTCTTCTTAAAAATCCATTCGCATTTCTAGTCTTCCTCATGTTTCTATAGCCACTCCATAAGTACATTTAGTTGTACTTTATCTCAGTGAGTTCCCTATCAAAGTCCTCATCACTCAATTTCCTCTTTATGTCATTCGCCTTGACATCTTCTTTCCTTCTCCTGTGGATTTCACCTGAAACTTTGTAATGAATGTCTGTGGTCATGATTTTATCTATCTTTGTGAGCTTCTCCATGCTCAACAGTGAATTGCAACCAAGCCTCTCCTTTGTAGCAAGTCTCCTCTTCATGCTACTCAATAACTCATTAGAATTTCTTCCCTAGCTTGACCTTTTGATATTTTCTCTAGTTCTCTCCTCGAAACCTTCTTTTGGCAATTCTACCCACACTCACTATGAAACTTCCCTCTCACCACTTCTACCCAACTAATACTTGTTAGAATTCATCCTTCTTCTGGTTGCAATATTCAATTCCAAAGAACGTACCAACTCTGATACCAAAAATTGATGCAAGCTACAACTCACTACAAATTCTAATCCACAAATTTAAAAACCCACCCAACCAGTACAATAAAAAACTTAGATATATTTCGAAAATGTAAAAATATTTACAATATAATATTAACCTCATTATCATTATCCATTTACTCATACTCCAAACCTCCCCCATAATCTAACACATTTTCTTTCATTGCACATTTCATGATTAATATATGCAAAGATTACATTCAATGAACCTGATGGGTGGGCTTAGATCCACTAAGTTAAGATATATTGGACTTATATAAGGGAAAAGCTGAGAAAGCTGGATTTTTATGACACCTTCCATATTTCCAAAACTAATCTTATCCTATCTACCTCTCTTTTCTACATCTTTTACATAATTTAGAAATCCTGGCGATCTTTCTAGCTTTTATAAGTTCTAGAATTTTGTGCAGAAATTTCAAAAATTTCCTTTTTGAAGATACCCCTAGATGCTCTTGCATCATTATATTTCTAATTTTCAAGCCTTTAGTGTATAATGTCTTGAGTAATATTTCCATATTAATTAATGACTCCACCTACTTGCTGGTGGGTTGTTAAGCACATCTTTTTCCTGGGAAAGATGCCCTTTCAATGATTATAGAAATTTTTGCAGAACCCTCTTGAATCTATTTGTTGTTTATGCTGAATGCGGTAAATAAATTATGGTGCACTCACAATATACCTAGCACTCTACATATCGACAGATAGTAATGCTTACATAGTTACGAGTTACCTTGTGGACAAGCCAAATTCTAGTTGTTATTTAGCTTCTTTCAATAGTTGTCATTTATTCTAGCATATATTCACTGATAATTATAAGGCTCACACTCAAATATGTTTATCAATTAATTTACTGCTTCTTATTTATTCTGAAGGATTAGAAAAGCCTTCCGAGGCTAGTTTCAGTTATTAAGGTTATAGAAATGGTTTCAAAACTATTCTTGACTATCGGTTCTATCCAATTAAACCTAGGAACAAAACTGGTTCCATATAAAATTAGATTTCTGAGATTTAGTTAATTTGACATAGCTTTAGACCTTTTTATACTATCAGTTCAATTCTTTAGAGTTTTATTATCCAGGAATCAATGTCTAGTGCAAAGATTCCCAGTTTGAGTCCATTAACCATCTCTACTACTATATCTTTTCCAGCGCCTTCAAGAGTAACCAACCTCATGTAATACCTAATTATATCCTTAATACAAGACAATGATTGTTTCAAATAGTTGATTTATACCTTCTAATCAAACAACACTATTAAAAATAGTAACACTTTTCATTCAACACCTCCACTTTAATCTTCATAATGATTCAATTTTAACCCTGATTCCTTACAACTAGTTCATAATAAAATTCATAATAGAAAATTTACATAGTTTCACATTACTACAATTACAAAAAATACTTTTATGTTCTGGAAGACAACAATCAAATATACTTATTTGTTTATGTTAGGCTTGCCCAAAAAATTCATAGAGGAAAACATCACTCCTCCTAACCAATGAGAATGGAGATTACGTCCAATTTCTCCCCCTGATCCAGTTTTCACTCGAACAGTTGCTTGATAGTGACCCAAGAAGGTTTGTTTAGAGGTAGCAAAGTTATAGAATTCAAGCCAAATAACTCATAGACTCACAAGTTTGTTTGAAGGTTCCCACTGGCCACCAATCATCTCAAGAATACCCTAACTAGAAACACCCTACTTACCTCAACAACATATTGTCTAAGGTTCAAAGCTCACAACTTTACTTCCTCTCTTGGACCTCCTCCAACTAGGTACCATGTCTTCAAGGTTGCCTCATGTTTTCTTCCCTCTAAGCCTTTTGGCTTCCTTGCCCCAACTAAGATTATTTATATTTTGGGAGAGAAATAACTATCTAGTGAGTGACAAATTTTCATTTAGTGTCTTTTCCCCATGATTTTCATGACTTATCATAACTTTTTTTTTTTAATGAAATAAAACAAAAATTTTAAACATTAAAGTTTTCAGTAGACTTTCACTTAGCCCATGATTTACCAAATTTGTGCAGGAAAATAAATTGAATAGTTACTTTGCACTAAGGGGTGTTACACCATATTTTAAATACTATACCATTAATGTTATACAATTATTTACTAATGAAATGTGATCAAGTCAAAAATGAAAAATACCACACACACACACACACACACAACACACACACACACACACACACACACACACACACACACACACACAATTTTAAATGCATTATTAATAGATGATAAGAAAAACAAATTAATAAAAAAAATTATTTTAAATTAATAAATATGGTAATATTATACTATTTAATTATACTAGATATTTTTAAAATGATATTAAAAATAATTTATCTATAAATAACTTTTTCAATTACAAATATGAGTTTATCAATTCAAAATTCTAATTTTAATAAAAATTATACAATCAAATTAAAATCGCAATGAATTTGTTTATTTATATATACTAATACACATAACATTGAAACAATATATATCACTAAGCGATATTTAATTCATTTCCTAGTTTAAAACTTCCTAAATTGATAATGTAAGCATTAACAAATAATAAGTCATCATTGTCAACCAAAAAGAGAATTGTTGATTAAGTTTTGACGTTGTTACATTCCCTTGACATGTACTGAATTAATGTTTTATCGACATAAATTATGATTTTCTATCTAAGTGTTTGCAATGATTGAAGTGGGGTATTTTTGGAATTTAAATACCAGAAAAATGTTATATAAGTATAATTCTGAAGATGATGATGATGATTAACGTCCACTAAGACTAATATGGTCTATTGGACCTTCATAAAGAAGTGGTTAATTGAGATTATTTAAGATTTTATTTATGTGATCAAAAAGGAGGGAAAGAAGCGTTCTGAGGTCACTATAATTTTCATGACCGAACAAGTCAAGGAGGTTGGTAGTGTGGAAAATGTTATGGAAATGAGAACAAATGTGAGTAAGGGCTAGACACTCTAAGAGAAATTTATTTCTTCTTTGACTCTCTTAGTATCGTAAAGGAGGCATAATTCGTCCCAAGAAATCTTTGGAATATATCAACGGCCATTTTCACTCCAGAGATCATGAGAATTAGTTCTAATCCTTGCAATATTATTTCATTTCTTAGCACTGGTTAATACAGAAAGGTAATTTTAGTTAGCAACCATGGGGTCTATTACCTCCATATAGTATCTTAACTTTATTTACACCTCTAACTCCTTATCACTCCACAACTTATCCTTAAATTTTGAAGTAATGATGTTTTTAATATTATCCTTATTCCCCTAAAGGAACTCCTCCCTTGTCTCCTAATCACTAAGCTAGGACTTGGCATCCTTATGCCACCCTCGCTTGAGCCGAAGGTGGTTTTGACTAGAGTTAGAAGTGATTTTTGGGAGCCTCTTGGCTTCCATGTTGTACAACTTGTTCTTATACATTAGATACCTAAACATAATCGTGCATTCAATGGGGGAAATTCTAGCTTCAATTAAGAGAATAAGGTAGGGAGTATTACCTTTAATATTGAGGTTGTAGGTTATGAATTTCTTTTGAATCATTTCAATATTTCTACAAGAATATCTAAATAGACTACAACCTCACACCTCACATCCCTATAAAATAATAGGGGTGACGAGAGTCTCGAAGAGCTTTTTTTACTCCGAACCCAAAGATCATTTGTATTACAATTGTTTTCAAGCTTGTAGTAAGCTTTCCAACCTCCTAAAATCCTTTTCTCAATGCTATAGTTCCATTTGAGCCAATGGTGAATGTAAATACCTAAATACTTTTAAGAAGAAACACTCTCTAAGTAATTGTTATCATGAATGAAATTTTCATAATTGATCTTTTTGGATTTAATAATCATAACTTTAGTCTTGTCAGTATTAATAGTCATACCCATATTGATACAATAATCATGGAGGGTTTTAAGTTTCTTGTTGAGATCATTGGGCCTCCTGCCCAAAAGAATGATATCATCAACATAAATGAGAGGATTAATGACTATACCAACAAGCTTGGGTCCTTCACAACCAACAACTTCTAAGCATTCCTCAATCTTGTCAATGTAAATGCCAAAAAGGGTAAGGGATAGGGGACACCCTTACTTAACACCTATATTGCATTTAATTTCAGTAGACCAACCCTTGGTGATCTTAATCTTGGAAATAACATCCTCATGTAATATAATAACAATGAGCATTAACTCAGGAGGAACCATTATTTCATCGATCCTTTGCCATAAATTCCCTCGAGGAATAGTGTTGAAAGATTTTCTAAAGTAAACAAAACAACAGAAGGGATCAGTCTTACTATTATGATAATCCTCGACAATGGTCCTAAGAGTGACAAGGTGGTTAATCGCAGAGTAGTGCCTTCTAAAATGAACTTTCCCAATGTCTCTTTTACCATGGGTTTCAAGTCAAGCACTAATATTCTTTTGTAGAATGAGCCCATACATCTTAGCTAAAATGTGACTAATCATGATATCCTTATAGTTAGAGGGAACCTTTTTATCTCCACTTTTAAGTATATGCACAATAAGTCTCTACGTCCACAACTTAGGGAAGATGTGTTTAACCGCTAAGTTGAAGAGTTTGTGCAAGTGCAAGGTGAGGACGAACCTTCCAATTTTGAGAATCTTAGCTTGGTATCCTTCAATATCCTAATATCCCAAGCTTTCCCATTAGTGAGCTTCTTAATCTTAGATTCCAAGTCTTCCAAAGAAAAGGTATCTCCCTCTATAAGAGTGTTTTTAATGTTCCCCATGATGTCACGGGAGTCATAGATGTTTCTAAGATAGACATCCCATTCCTTTAAGGGGATCAAATTTTTCTGTTTTTATTTATGGACAATAATGCTCTTCCAAAAATTTCTAGGCACCACTTTAGAGAAGTGAAGGAGAAGATATTGCTTATTGTTTATACATTATCTTTTTTTCCATTTGATAAGATATTTGTACACCTTGATTTTCTCATCCTTAATAGTTTCATTGGGAGCATCTCTAATCTCTTTCCTTGCATATTTACAATCATTGTCATACTAAGGGTTGGAAGTCCTATTGCTCTTATTATATGATACCTCCTTAGAGAAGTTGTTAATGGTAGTGGAGAGGATAGTAGTGAAATTGTAGTAGATGTGATCAATGTTGTCATTATATGTTAAGAAACCTAATTCCTTTGTTAAAATTTTTAAGAAGAGATCTATTTTACTTTTGTCAAAAAATACATGTCTTTGACTCTCACCATTCTTATGCATATGGTTGGCGTACATATCAAGGTTAAGGGTTAAGGAGAGAGGTCTATGGTCAGAGTTAGGCTCATGGTCATTCAAGGGATCAAAATTAACTATATGGTGGAGAACCTGGGTATTAGATATCACATAGTCCACAACATTACTCCCGCACCCATGGATACAAGTCATTTGACTACAGGAGGGCCACTTATTAATCCCATTAAAAATAATCAGGTCTTGGGAACTACAAATATTAATTAGATTAATGTCAAAAAGGTTCTCAGTAGTGTCTTCAACGTTTCTTTGGAATTTACTAGATATAGCATAATCCTCGCCAAGCCATAAGGGGTTAGGGTTAGAGTTACTACTTAATAGATTGGCTTGGTTAGTGGAAATTCGAGCATTAAATTCCCCAAGAATGAGGATGTTTCTTTCATTCCTTAGGATGTGGATATCACATTCTGATTTAATGAAGGCACAATTCTTATCTAGGTTGTTCTTCTTATACGAGGTAGAGTTAATGGGAGCAAAGTAACAAGTTGCAAGCAAAATTCTCTTGGCATTGGAGACAGAGGTTTCGATCCAAACATATTGATTAACGGGGTCAATCTTATGAAGTTGCATGTGGGAAGCAATGTAATTTTTGATGTAATAGGCTATACCACCCACCCCTCAATGTGAGGATCTCTTGTTCTAGGTAGACCAAAAAATGAATCCATTAAAGTAGGGAACCCTACATTCGTTATGCTCCCAAGTTTCGACTAAGAGAATAATATTAGTATCACTCAGGATCCAACGTAACATACGACCTTTTGCCACTAAAAACCATGACAGTTCCAAAAGGGGATCTGGAGTGATCTTAATTCCTATTTATGACTTTTATTTTGGACTCTATTTCTAATTATAGATTTTTTTCTAATGATCACTCATTTACCTTTCTTTATTTCCTCTTTCACCTTTTGAACCTCTTTCTTTAGTTCAACTTAGTCTTATAGAATAAGATACT
>APFE030806392.1:35437-79964 GCA_000404065.3 Pinus taeda | reverse complement strand
TCTCTCGAACTCTAAATTTATTTTTGCATCAAAATTTGAGGAAAGGTTTGTAGCTCAAGAGATTTGATCTCTCTTGATGCTTGATAGATTCAAAGTTGAGATGGATCTAGAGTGGTTTCAGTCATGTGTAGTCTCACAAAATTTGTTGAATATATGGTTATTCTAATCACTTTAAATATACTAAATATATCTAAGATTAATCTCATGAGTTCCTTCTATTCTACATCTCATTCACACTGGACCTGTATTTGTACTAGATATCTGAATTCTAGCATATGACTCTTCACATACATGACACATTTAAACTTCAGCTAATTTATAAATCCTATAATGAAATTTTTTATGTCCAATATTCATATTGACAAGAGTTGTAGGTTGGTATTGGGCATATAATCTTTTAATTTTTTTTTTTCATATTGAGCTATGCATGAGTTGGTTGAATATTATTTTCTTTGTTATATGTTTTTTTGTTTTGAATTTCATTTCCTCTCTTCTTCATGCTCTTAAGTTGTCATTTCCTTTGCCTTTTTTCATTGATTTCCTCTTCTTTGTGCATTTTCTTGTATTATTTTCTCTTCAAACTCTTCAATTGTCATTCCTTGTTCCGTTCCTTTTCAATATGACCTTTGATATTCTTTGTAATATATTCTTTTTCACTCAATTTGTTTTATTCATTCGATCTTGTTTTCGTTTCATTTTCATTTGTTGAGACTATCTCTTTTTCTCCATTTGTTGTTAACACTCAGTTGTAATTTTTTTATTCCTTCCTCTATTGACTTTCTCTTTATTGTTCATTTGTATTTAAGATAGATCTAGGTTGATGATTAAGATGGATCTAGGATCTTTCTTTTTCAGTCCTATTTAATACATTTCTAGGATTATGATTACTATAACATAGAAATCAGTGTATGTCGTCAATAATTACCTTGTGCATACATTGGAATCAATGCATTTAATAGAAACAATAAAATAGCATTAATTTTTCGATATGCAATATTCATATCAGCGAGAGTTATAGGTTGACCTTATGCATATATATCTTTTAAATTTCTTTTTTGCATAGGATTTTATGGTGCATATTATACAATGCTTGATTTGTTGAATGTTAAGATGGATCTAGGATCTTTCTTTTTCATTTTTATTTAATATATTTCTAGGATTATGATTACTATAACATAGAAATCAATGCATGTCATCAATAATTAGCTTGTGCATACATTGGAATCAATGCATTTAATAGAAACAATAAAATAGCATTACAATTTTTCGATATGCAATATTCATATCAGCGAGAGTTATAGGTTGACCTTGGACATATATATCTTTTAAATTTCTTTTTTTCATAGGATTTTACGGTGCATATTATACTATGCCTGATTTGGTTGAATGTTAAGATGCATCTAGGATCTTTCTTTTTCATTTCTATTTAATATATTTCTAGGATTATGATTACTATAACATAGAAATCAATGCATGTCATCAATAATTAGCTCGTGCATACATTGGAATCAATGCATTTAATAAAAACAATAAAATAACATTACAATTTTTCGATATGCAATATTCATATCAGTGAGAGTTATAGGTTGACCTTAGGCATATATATCTTTTAAATTTCTTTTTTTCATAGGATTTTATGGTGCATCTTGTACTATGCCTGATTTGGTTGAATGTTGTTTTCTTTATTGGTATGTTCTTTGTTGTTCAACTTTTGATTTCATTTTTTCTTCCCACTCTTGAGTTCTCATTTCCTTTGCATTCTTTTGTTTATTTCCTCTTCATTAAGAATTTTCTTGTATTATTTTCGCTTGACATTCTTTAATTATCATTGTTGTTCCCTTGTTTGTTGATATGATCTTTGAGATTCTATTTGATATACTCTTTTTCATTTGGTTTTTTCTTTCATCTAATCTTGTTGTTGTTTAGTTTTCATTTGTTTTGATGGTATTTGTTCCTCCATTTGTTGTTGACACTCCTTAATTTTTGTTTTATATACCTTTCTTGTCAAATTTCTCTTTATTATGCATTTTTATTTAAGATGGATCTAAGATCTTTCTTGTTCATTTCTATTTAATATATATCTAGTATGATGATTACTATAACACAAGAATCAATGCATATCATCAATAATTAATTTGTACATACACTAAAATCAATTTATCCTCTACTGTCATCTTCTATATCTTTCTTTTTCGACTTACTCTTTGTTGTCCATTTCTACGTAATATCAATGTAGGCTCTTTGTTCATTTCTATTTAATATGAATATAGGATGAGATTATTGCAACAAGAAATCAATGCACGTCATCAATAATTACTTTGTTCATACAATTAAATCAATGCATTTAATACAAATAATCAAATAAGATTAGAAATAGATATATCTACTAAAATTAATGCACCTATTAATATAGGAAAAACAAAATATTAATGTCAAGTAATGTAATTTCGAATTATGACCTTACATATATCTTCTCCTTTTTAATTTGGTGAAAATGTTTAATATTATAATATTAATGATACTAATATACTATAATATTACAATATTATATAATGTACATATTTTCTATGGTTAAGTAACATTTTGTATCATATTATTATTATATTAAATTAAGTCTAAGATAGATAAAATATTTATTAGCTAGGTGAACCCCCTCTCGACTACAGTTACAAATACTATTGACTTATATAGGAATAATTTTGTTTTTTCAGTGAACCATAAACTAATCTAAAAAGATATTGAGATAAAAAAACATAGAATTATGGTTTACGCAAGTGTGAGACGAGAGCCATAATATTATGGCTCTTTGAGAAATAAATTTAGACACCCACTTCCATCCACTTAAATGCTTATCTTCCATTGCCATTTATATATACTTATTTGTTATCTACAACTTAATAACTTATTTGCCTTAGGAAAATTTGTTCTTATGTAGTGTTCACAAAATCAAATGGAGTGATAGGGTGACATATTTTTTTTATGTAGTTGTTGTTATCAAAAGTGGGATTTTATGCGCTTGAATATTACATACCGGGAGAATTCAGGTGTATTTTGATTTTTAAACATTCTTAACGTGCTTTTAAGCCTCAAAATATAGGTGAGGTATGTTATATGTTTTTTAGTTATGAAATGGTAGTTTAGAATAATAAAATATAGTATTAAAAACTAACATTGGTATTAATATAACAAATAATAATTGCACATATGTGTATTTCAAAATATTAAAGAGACATCTTGATATTGTTTTGAAATATTGTATTTTTACACATAAAAATATGTATCTAGCTCTCTCAGTGTGTAGGTTGTTATAGTTAGTTATCTTGTTGTATGAGATTTCTATAAATAAATTGTGTAAAGTCTTTTGAAACATCTAAGGTTCTGTCCACTAAGATTCGAATAGATGGTCATTGGGTGTATTGTTAAGAAAATCCTTGATGTTAAGGCCCTCCTTGATATTCATGGGGTGTATTGGTAAGACACTCTTTGATGTTAAGGTTACTAGTTCAAAAACTATGGATAGTAAAAATTATCTATATATGTTGTGATGTTACTCAATATATATAGAAAGATGTTATGAATTGTTGCTTATTAGATATTAATAAATTTTCAAATAGTGTATTTGGATAATGTTAAGAGGAGACTAAATTGTTAAAATATGATGAAGTGATTTCAAAATACATAACTAATTTTGTTGTGTTATATGTTCACATTAAGCATTTCTCTCAATATCTATAGAAAGATCTATGAATTATTGCTTACTACATATTAATAAATTTTCAAATGGTGTATTTGGATAATGTTAAGAGGAGACTAAATTGTTAAACTAAGATGAGGTGATATCACAAGGCATAACTAATTTTGTTGTGGTATAACCTCACATTAATCCTTTCTCTCCCTTAGCTCTTACCTCTTTGAGAAGAAAATGAAGAATATAAATTCTATGTTATAATATATCGAAGGAATCTACTACATCCTCTTCCAAAATTATAATTAATTTGTCTTCGATAAGTTTGGAACCTATGAAATATTGATATTTCTAACTTAAGATAGTTTGGATTGTCATTCAATTTTATGCTCTAGGAAAGTTTTCATAAGCTAAATTAATACTGGTCAATAGGAAAAGCAAATCCTATAGTCTTGGAAACTAATAAATTGAGATGTGAAGTGGATAAGTTACTTGTCTCCTTACAAGGACTTGCATAAATTTTTGTGGGTATTAACCATTAGTAAGTTTACACATTTACAATTTTGCTTATACAAAAGTGTAAAGGAAAAGGTAAATATTGGTGAGAAGCAATTCCTAGTAAGTATATTTATTTACATCGTATTCCTATCCATTTTTTATGGAAAGACTCCTTAAAATATGGTCGAAAATAACTGATCCATTTTTTATACGAAGACTTCCTTAAATTATGGGTATGAATTATTGCAACTATCATATGTGAATATTTCAACCATATCCAAAAAATATTTTATTATAAAGATTGGCAGCTACAATTACATGTTTTTGTTTTTCATTTTAATATATAATTATTAATGTGGGATCTATCTATAATTTGTGAAAGAAATTTTTGTTGAGCCCACTCGTAAATGTTTACACTTATTTACTAACACTACAATATCTCTCTCATACTAAATTCTTATTGAGCCAACATTTAAATGTTTACTCTTATTTTACAATCTACAACGTATCCCCATACTTAATTATATATATGAGAGAGAAAATAATTAATATTTCATTTATATCTATATTGAGTTAACTACTTATATTTTTTTCTTTTCTTATTTATTATTAAATTATATTCTTTGAAATTACTTATATGATAAATATTTACCTAAAAAAATCTTATTATATATAAAATATACCACTCATATTTAAACATAGTAAATAATAAACTTAAAATGATTTTAATATATGACATATTTGTTTTTCCACGCTTTTCATAGTACTTATCTAATATGCGTCCAAAATAATGCTAAAAGAATTAGTCATTTCAAGAAGAATGAGTTTGAAGATACTCATGAATTATCCTAATAACATTATCTATTCCAAGACATTTTGATGAAGCACCTTTACTGCACAATCACCATTCGAAATAGTTGTTTTAATACAAATTATGATGTTTGACCGGGGGATATTGTCTTTAGGACTCTGTAGGTCTTTAGTAATTATTATTATTTATGATTACATTCTTATGATTATTAGTGGTAACTATGTCCTTAGAGGTTATCCTAAATGGTGTCCTGTCTCACGGATTTTACTCATAGTTGTTAATGTTGGATAATTTAGTTGATGATTACACTTATGGATGAGGAGAATTAGATGGGTATGTTCACTTAAGGATTATAATGAGAATTTCTATGATATAACGTACTTCTCCTTATCCTGCATTATTGTCACACATTTTATATGCATGTAGATATTATGATGATTCCTTGGAAAAGGTGGCTTACACTCCAAGTTATGTTCCTTAAATTCACACTGACATCGGTACGATTGTGGGAGAAAACCAAATGGATGCTAATTAGAAATTTACAAATCACATCTAACGGAAAAGGGATATTATTCCATGAGGATGACTTACCTAACTATTAAGACTTGGACCAAAAAATATAGGAAGCAAAAGGTGACTTGAAAATGATTCATAAAAGAAATTAGTGTGGAAAATTCTATAAGAAATTTTTAATTTATTTTATTTTTTGAATTAAATTAGGAATAAATTGTAATTCCATATCAGAAGACAATTTGTACAAGTTAACTAAGTTAATTTGATTTAGTTGGCTCAGTTAATTCCGGTTGAGGGTCTAACTTGATTCACCCTGTAGAGTGTCTCCTACTTTATATGAGCCTTGGTTGAGTTTATTTTGAGTTGTATTTAACTAATTCAGTTTAACTGAGTTAAAGCCAGTTAAACTAGTTCCAATTCATGGAGGAACTAGTAGGAGCTAAGACTGTGGGGTGTTGCTTCATGTGTTCAACGAGTTAACTAATGATTCACTCATAAATGACTCATGCATGTCAGATTTGACAGTTACCCAATTGAGATTAGAGCTTAGGGACAATGTACTATCAATTGTATAATCATACAAATTGTATAGATGGTGCATGCAATTAGAGGAAGGCCTACGAGGATTGCGCAATTACAATTGAGGAATTTCCCTAATTAATAGGGGCTAATTCCCAAGGAAAAAAAGAAAGAAAATAGGGACTTGGGCAAGCGAGAAATTGGTTAAGTATTGGCCTAGGCTTGCCTAGAAAGCTGCGAGACAGAGAAAGATAGTTCAAAGGTTTCTCAAGATTAAGAAAAGCATTGTAATCTTCTCATATTTTCTGACTAATGCAATATATAGATAGAAGGGTATTTTAGTTGTTTCTTTCCCCCAGAAATCATTGTGTAATGTGTTGATTGAATTATTTCTCTTGAATGCTTTATGATTTCACAATCATTTAATTTCTTCCTCTGATGAGTAGAGTAGATTCAAGTCTATTGTTTTTGGTAAATTACAATTAGTAGTTTGAATCTACAAGGAATTTCTACATGGTAGACAAGCATAAATCACTCTAGAAGAGGAGAATACAATTTTGTTTTTTACAGGTGAAATCGAATGTAGTCTTCAAAGCCAGTAGGATGTCATTCTACAGATTAAGACTCGAATATTCCCTTGAGGGTAGTTCAAACTATATTTCTTGGAAGGATAGGTTGGAGGTAGTGCTAGAAGACAATAGACTTAAGGAATTCATAGAAAAATATATTCCTAAGCCTCCAACAACTGATGCTAAACATTTGGTAAAGTGGAGGAAATGTGTTGCAAAGGTGAGAAGGATCATACTAGAAGGATTTCGAGACCATATTATCTTGAACCTCCATCAAAAGTAGACTCCATATGAAATGTTAAAGGCCTTAACATACCTGTTTCACAAAAATAGTGATGACATGAAGTTGGCACTGAAGAACAAGCTCAGGAAAATCAGGACGGAGAAGGGCGACACAATACCAAAGTACTTGACCAATTTCACCCAATGTCAGGATGATATTGGAAGTGTTGGTGTTATAGTTTTTGAAGAAAATTTGGCATGCCTATCACTTCTAGGCCTTCCCAAGAGTTGACACAATTATCAGAATTCGGTAAATGGGAGGGAGAAGCTATGAGAGTGGGGGTATTTGTGGTCCGACTTGGTGCAAGAATAGATTTGGTGAACATCAGAGATAGATACTCATCCAAGCATGATGATGAGAATAATTGTGCCTTAGATAGAAAGGAAAATAAAGGGAAAGGGAATTCATGCCATTCCAAACCAGATTCCAAGAAGGGAGGCAAGAAGACGAACTTATTGAAGATTTAATATTTTCATTGTCACAAGTTGGGATGCTATTCAACAAAGTGTCCACACATGAAGGTTGATAAGAAGCCATAAGGAGGAGCGACATGTGAAGCTCCTAATTCACAATTCAAGTTTGATTTCGCCCTCATTAGTTGCATAGTGACATCGGTGATGGGTAGTGTGTGGTATCTAGATAGTGGAGCCTCATTCTATATGACTGACAACAAAGAGTTCTTCAATGAATTGGAGGAGAAGGACCTCCAGATACACATAAAAATGGGAGATGATGGATGGTATAGTGTGGTCGATATGGTACTTTTTATTTTTAGAGGAAGTCTAGTTCTCCTCTCACATTAAAAGTTGTCATGTATGTTTGGGTATAAAGAAGAATTCGGTTTCAATTTCTATGTTGGAGGATCGTGGCTACAATGAGATATTTAGCAAAGGAAAGGCTTTCCTTCACCACATATAATCATGACAAGTGAAGCGGATCAGGGTTCAAGTTAAGAACCTATACAAATTAGATGTAGAAGATTGTGCTATTTTGAGCACAAAAACAGAGAAGGTGCAGAGTCGAGACATTGGTGAATTATGGCATAGAATATTAGGCCACCTACACCACGGAGCCTTAAATATCATGCAACAAATTTCTACAATACTTTCCAAGGGTGCACTAGAGATGAGAGATACATGCAAAGGATGTACATTGGGGAAGTAAGACAAAGCCACCTTTCATGATAAGGACAGTTGAGTGCAAGCAATCCTTGAAAGAGTTCACTCAGATTTGTGTGGACCATTCTTGATAGCCTCCATGACCAAGAACAATTATTATGTAATATTTGTAGATGATTTCTCACGTAAGTGCTGGATTGTATTCATGCAGAAGAAAGATCAAGCCTTCTCTAAATTTTGTGAATTTAAATCACCTTTTCAGAAAGACACTGAAAGGAAAATGAAGGCTCTCAGAATCTATAATGGTGGAGAATATGTGGCGAATGAATTCAAGAACTTCTATTCAATAGAAGGAATTCGAAGGGAATTAATATAACCCCATAACCCACAATAGAATGTGGTGGATGAAAGGAATAACATGAGTATTGTGGGAGTTGTATGAGCGATGTTACATGATTAAGGTCTACCATTGCACTTATGGACTGAATCATGAAACATTGTCGTATATGTGTAGAATAAGAGTCCTCATCGAATTCTTTGGATGAGTAGACTAGAAGAAGATTTTTTAGGTAAGAAACCAGATATAACACACTTTAGGATCTTTGGTTCATTAGTTTGATGTCATGTTACCAAGGATGAAAGGAAAAATCTAGATCCAACAACTAAGTTGGGGATATTTTAGGGGTACATTGATACACCTCACAACTATCAGGTGTACTTGTCATCTCATAGGATGAAAGTGGTTCATAGAGATGTGAAGTTCAATGAAGAGAAGGCCATGACATTTTCCCTTGAGAGGGATATTCCTTTGCATGGAGATGAGGAGCTTTTAGCTCCAAAGGAAGAACTTCAAGATGATGTGGAGAAGCCACATGAAGAGGAGCAGAGAGTGAAAACACCCATTCATGTAGAGGCTCCTAGAGATGAAAGGAAGTGCACAAGAGAGGCTGAAAAATTGATGCATGATTCTAGAGAGAATGTTGGAGAACCCACATCACAACGCAGGAAGAGGAGGTCACCAGATTGGTACACTAGCTACATGGCTCTGATGAGCGAGAATGTAGAGATTGATCCAACATCATTTGAGGAAGTAGTGAAATCATCAGTATGAGTTGATGCCATGGTAGAGGCGTATTACTCCATTATCAGAAACAATATTTGGGAATATGTTCCCAAGACCAGCAGACAAGTCAATGGTGAGTTCCGGATGGCTTTACAAGGCAAAGCAAGCAACAAATGGGAGTGTGGAGAAATACAAGGCCACGTTTTTGGCCAGAGAGTTCTCACAGTTGGAGGGAATCGATTACAAGGACACCTTTGCTCCAATATCAAGGTACTCTTCAATTAGATATATTCTAGCACTTTTAGTGTAGATGGGATGGAAGATACGTCATATGGATGTGAACACAACATTCCTCACTGAAGTGATTGAGGAAGAAGTGTGTATTGAGCATCTGGAAGGATTTGAGACTTTCAATAGAGAGTCACATGTGTGCATATTCAAGCGAGCATTGTATGGATTGAAACAAGCACCCTGTGCTTGGTACACTATGATTGTCAGCTATTTCACTAGGTTGGGATTCACCAAAAGTGAAGTAGATGAGAACATTTACCATATTGTGGTTGAAGGTAAACAATTGGTTATAGTATTATCTGTCGATGATTTAATTCTAATAAGTGATGAGAAGCTAGTAAAATCTTGCAAAGAAGATCTTGCAAGAGAATTCAAGATGAAGGACCTAGGGCTCATGCATTATTTCCTTGGTATGGAATTATGGCAAGGAGATGAGGAACTATTTGTCTCTCAGGGAAAGTATACCAATGAGATACTGAAGAAGTTTCACATGGAGATCAACAAACCCATGGAGACTCCTCTAGCAGGGAATTGGAGGAATGAAAATGCTACTTTAGGAAAAGTAGTGGAGGCTACTATTTATAAGGAGCTTGTGGTTTCACTTATGTATTTGGTGAACGCATGAGCAAACATATGCTTTGTAGTTAAACAAATTTTTTAAGCAATGGTTAAGCCAACCAAACTCTATTGGAATGCAAATAAACATGTTCTGAGATACCTTAGAGACACCACTCAGTTTGGTGTTTGGTATAGACAGATAGAGGGAGTGAAGCTACAAGGCTTCACAGATGAATATTGGGTAGGGAGTCCATCCTACAGGAAGAGTGCATCAGGAGGAATATTCAATATTGGGTCAACAACAATTTCTTGATACAAGAGGAAGCAGAGATTAGTTGCACTCAATTTGGCAAAAGAAGAATTCATGGCTACTAGTCAAGCAACTTGTGATGTTATCTGGATGAGGAAGATCCTTGTTGGGTAATTTGGTCAACAGATGTATCGTATTGTGATTTATTGTGACAATTAGAGTTGTATCAAACTCTCTGAGAATCCAATTTTTCATGATCGGTCCAAGCATATTGACATCTAGTATCAACATCTACGAGATTGTGTGCAGAGGAGAATCATGTTGCTGGAGTACATTCCTATAGAGGAACATGATGCAGACATCCTGACAAAGGAACTATCGAGATACAAATTTGAGTTTCATAGAGGTAGGATCAAAGTAGCAGATAATTGCTTTCTTGTTGAGAGGGAGTGTTGAAAATGCAACAAGAAAATCCTAATTTAATTTTTTCCTTGAATTAAATTAGGAATAAAATTGTAATTCCACATCATAAGACAACTTGTACGAGTTAACTAAGTTAATTTGACTTAGTTGGCTTAGTTAATTGAAGTTGAGGATCTAACTTGATTCATGTAGAGTGCCTTATACTTTATAGGAGCCTTGGTCTAATTTATTTTGAGTTGTAATTAATTAATTTTAGTTTAACTGAGTTAAAGTCAGTTAAACTAGTTCCAACTGATGGAGGAACTAGTAGGAGGGGTTAGAGTGGTGTATTGTTTTATGTGTTCAACTAGTTAGCCGATAATTTACTCATAAATAACTCATGCATGCTAGATCTTAGAGTTACCCAGTTGACATTGGACTTTAGGGACAATGTACTATTAGTTGTATAATCATCCAAATTGTACAAGTGGTGCATGCAGTCAAAGGAAGGCCTATGAGGATTGCGCAATTTCAATTGAGGAATTTCCCTAATTAATATGGGTATAACTCCCAAGGAACCAATGCAAGGAAATAGGGACTTGGGAAAGTGATAAATTGGTTAAGTATTTTCTTAGGATCTTCTAAGAAGTTGTGAGATAGATCGAGATAGTGCAGAGGTCAATCGAGCTTGAGAAAATTATTGTAATCTTCTCATATCTTTTGACTAGTGCAATATATAGATAGAAGGGGTTTTTAGTTGTGGATTTCCCCAGGAAATCATTGTGTAAAGTGTTGATTGAATTATTTCTCTTGTATGCTTCATGATTTTGCGATCGTTTAATTGTTTTTGCTGATGAGTAGAGTAGATTCAAGTCTTTTTTTTAGTAAATTACAATTAGCAGTTTGAATCTGCAAGGAATTTCCATAATTAGGGTGAAAAAAACTAAGGAGGATGAAATATAATTAAACCCAATCCCAATTTTGCCCCATTAGGTAAGAGGAATCATAAGTCCATGAGGAATTCTTGGGAGGGAGTCATTATTCTTGAGAGATTAGAAGAGAGATTGTTTCCTTGTGTGAGGGGGTAGCTATGGTTGTATCATTAAAAAATTTCATCTCAAGCAAGTGATTCATTTTGATTGTGAATTTATAGGAGCAATATGATAGCTTATTTATCCAAGTATACATGGATAAAGAGGTTGGGAGTGTGCTTTCATAACTAGGAATGATAATGTTCATTTGTGCCTAGCAATTTTCATTTATTTTCCCATTGAGATGCCACTTTAATGTATGATACTTCAATTAGCAAGGGCACTTATTAGGGTCTGGGGTGGTAATAATATCCTTATAAAGGTTCATCACAATCATTCATTATACTTACCTAATCAAGGGTATTCATGTAGGGATACAAGTAGTGATTATATATAATTTTGAGCCCTTTGAGATGCCATGACATGTGTGATACTTTCCTAACTAGGGGTATTTATGAGGGCTTGGAAGTGGTACTCCTATAATTCTATGAGTCTCTCCACTCCACTATAACTAAGGATTTACATTCTAATCATTGATTTGGTCTATTGCATAAAGTGAATGTTTTATCCCTTATTTGATATATTACACTAAGTAGTAATTGTATTGAGTACTTGGTGATTTATCTTACAATTTCATTATTCTTAAGTCATACTTGGGGGAAAGCACATATGTTCAAGTGGTTGTATGGGTTAGGTGGAAAAATTCATCTTCGATATTTTTTCCCCTTGTTGGTAGACTACTTTTGGAGTACTAGTAGCTAGTCTTCAACATGGTGAAGGAATGAAGGTACCTATAATTTTCATTGTTGTATTTTTGTTGCCTTAATTCATTATCTAGTTATTATCTATGAATAATTACATACCATATATTCATGGTTATTATTATGGATTGATTATTCACGTGTTTAAGTTAGTTGTCTTAGATTAAAGGATAGAAATTGTACATGTGATTATTGATAATACCCTTCTAACCATCTATGTTGGATTAGGTTATTATATAATGACATCAAAGATGATTTGCACAATTGGGTGCCTCTAGGAGACTTATGAACCAAAATCAAGAATCCCCTTGATCTTGGTTGGATTAGATGTAGGGGAAGAACTCTCCGTTAAATTTCTTAATTAATTGTTATTTTGTTAATTATCTATTTTATTTTCCTCTTTTTACTTCAAGTAATTTTTAGTGCATTATTGGTTGTGTCCCACATGATACCCTGGTAAGATTATTATCTAACATTTACATAATGATTTTCAAAATCCTAGAGAGAATAATCCTTATAAGAGTGATTGTGCATTAAATTGAGCATTAACCAAAATATTTCGACTATAAATATTAAGGAAGCCATTTTTTGTATACTTTTAATGATTAATGATTATTTTTCATAAATCATAGTTCAATTATTTACTTCATACCATAAGCTATTCACTTGGTGGCATGATATTCTTTATATCTAATGTATTGCATTAGACGACAGAAAAAAAAGAAAAGAAAAAGACAAGTCTCTACATAACATTATCTTGATTGCTAGAATAAAGTTCATTATTACAAAATTCTTATTTTTAGTGAAATAAAAAAATAAATGGATTTTGTTGTATCCTCTTTAGAAAACCTATGTTAACTGAAAACATAACATTTGTATAGAATCTATATTAGCCTACATAACCTCTATAACAAATAAGAGCATGAGTTTGATTACAAGGTTCTAATATTGTTTTAATAGAAAAAAAAGAGAGAAGAATAATAAAAAGGTGACATCTTGCATCTCTCCCAAAGGAAACAAATCTTCAAGAAAAGAAGAAAATGCATATGGACTTATTTTATATTTCTACGTCAAAATAAGGAATACATAGATCAACTAGTAATTATGCATGCATAAGTTTGAACATTGACATTTCACCAGTACCAAGAAGAAAACAAGATTAAATATTCATAAGATATCAACCTTACTCATTCCCTACCTACAAAGAACAAAAATAACACTAGACCCAACCACTTTTTGACTTCATTAATACAAGCAAAAGGGGCTAGCCCATATTCCTCCTCAGGACAAACCTATTCACAATACCAAAACCCATAACCTTCAAATCCCTTTACTACTCCATCAACAAGTCAACTTCAATGCACACAAGACCGCCTAAACATACCGTGTTGTTAGCATTCTAGACTTGTATCAAGTCTATGTGTATCAAACTTATATCCTATCTAGAAGATCCAAAAGAAGAATAATCACCCAAAGAACGAGGAGATAGCTCAAATTTTCCATAACCCAAGTGAGAAAATATCTTTTCCATGTCAAGAAACTATAGGGGCAAACATTAAGATCTTCATGTCATAACAATGGGACCCCATAATTGTCAAATTGGATGCCAATATTATGGGTTAGAGCATCCAATTCACATGGTTGTGGGTGAACCTGATGCTCAAATCCTACAATAATCTACCTCTTCATGTGCTCCACGTCAAATGGATAAAAGGAGATAGGGTTATCAACATCGTTTGCCATCAACCTTAATGCATGTGCATTCAAATTAATATATATTATCATGAATTTGTTGTTATATTTCATTTTTGGCTACTATTTGATATTATATTATGCTAGATAGGTGTGGAATAATGGTTCTATTTATGAATGTGATGGTAAGCTAGCATGGTATTGATTGTTATTTGTTTAACTGGATGGTGTTGCTAATTTCTCATTACCATTAATAGTAATATTGTATAGTGGCCATATTATTGTTTGTAGATATGTGTTAGGTATGAATTAGTTTTATTGTGTTATCATTATGTGTATAAGATACAAACCTAATACTTATAGACATATTATTAGAGGGTGTAGTCATTATATGTTATATACACAAAATATTGTGGAGATCAATTTCTATATAACTAGTGTCCTAGTGATCTCACAATTATAAGATACATCTTAAGTGTGTCATAATATGGTTGCAACATTGAATATGATGAACACCCACATTATAATATAGATTGTCATGTACCATATAAATATCTTATCACACACATAGACATGTGCAATAAAGGATTGTATATGTTATTATCTACATGTAAACGTGTGTGTATCACTATTATAAGCTTTAAAGCTTATATAGTAGTTGAATGCATACACAATTTCTTAATAAATAAAAAATTAGAACAATGACTATCACATATTACATAGAGACTTACTTTGGAAATCTAAATAGAGAAAACTAACTAACCATTTAGAGCGACCACTCATTTTTTTTTTTTAAGAACCAATCAACTTCATTGCTTTTAGTACAATATATATGATCCCATCAAATCAAAAATGCATAATCCATTATTCCTATATTACGATAAAACCATAACTCCATAACCATAATTATACAACCATGGATCAGAAAATTGTGTACCATAAAGCAACCAAATAAAAACAAAATACTGAAAAATAATAATCCATAAAGGTCTACTGATGATTTTAGCTTGGGGGCATGGGCTTTAGGACTTTGTAGGGTAGCTATCAGCCTCCATGCAACCCTCTTGTGACCCCCCTCCTGGTGCATTGCGAGTAAATAATATAATGCATACCCAACACCTATGGTAGTATATGTTGGTACCTACATACATGCAACTAACTTGTATATGAATTAAAGAAGGTATATGTGGCCAATATGACCAGTCAATCAATATATAAATGATATACACCCTTCCTTTTCAAGAGGATTCACTATATAACTTTGTGCATAACATGTTTAAAAAGATAAAATTATCAATTTATGGTAGATAAATTATCTCTATCATTTATGCAAATAATTTTTATGTCGAAAAATTCATTTCATTACCTTTTAGGATTGGTTATATAATTAAGTCCTAACCCTGTTTCAAATATGCATAATATGATATTAAATATAGATCCATTATTTTCAATGACTATAGAATGAAATGCACAATTCTTTGCTTTCTTTAGTTTCTTTCATGCGAGTAATTTTCATTTCGCACATTGTTGTTTCACCATAATTGGAAATAACAATTGTTTTTAGTTGCTCTAAGGTTTCATTGTTTCACTTTATACTATGTAATAACCTTGGTCAAAAATCCATGTAATAAAGTTAATAGAGGAAAAATAATAACTAAGGTCATGGGACACATATTATAAGCTTAATGTTGGGAAAAAAACATAGTGATGGGGATGTCTTGTGATTAATTAATGGATATGGAAATTGGCAAAGGAAATGGCAAAGGATTTGAAAATGAAAAGTGACATTAATTGACATTTTGTTTATGAAAATAATGGAAAATAGGAGAAAGGGGAGGTGAAAGGTCAGAGGCTGCATGTAAGGAGGCAAATGTAGGAAAAATGATGGAAAATGAAGAAAATAGAGGCCTCATTAATGAAAAGGCTTCCGAGGATCAGTTTGTTTCTTTTCGTCACTTCAGTTTTGGATCTCTCATTTTCTACTCTCTCTCTCTCATACTCTTGGACACAAAGTTTTCTTGGAGAACTCTTGGAGGAGTGTGGCATACTTGAGATTTGGAGCAAGAAGGAAAAGTAAGAGCACGAAAGTGCAAGAGGATATTAGGATCATCAACTACAATGGGTTATTCTTGTAGGTACGAAGTTGCTTGTATGATTTCATTGCTAGTTTTGGCATGCATGGCACATGCATGTGGCTTCTTGTTTATGATCCATCATTGGCATGGAGGATTTCCTGGATTGATAATGGTTTTTTGTAGCCTTTCCATTAACTGGATAACCATGGTGTTGTGGAATTTTTTCCTTTTATTTTCTAGTTAGTACTCATGTTCCTTATGGTTTTGGGTTGAGTTACTAGTTCTTCGAGCCTTGGTTGTACAAACGCTCTGGATGTCCTATTACAACTTGGGTTGAGTTACTAGTCCTAGAAGCCTTGGTTAGACAAATACTCTAGAGCCCTTTGTGGGTTGAGTTACTAGACCTAGAAGGCCTGAGTTGGAAAAACACTCTAGAGCCTCACAATAGTTGTGTGTTGAGTTACTAGTCCTAGAAGCCTTGGTTGGAAGAATGCTCTGGAGTCCTTGGTGGGTTGAATTACTAGTCTTGGAATCCCTCATTGGACAAACACTCTAGAGCCCGACGACAGCTGTGGTTGAGTTAATAGTCATGGAATCCTTTGTTGGAACAAATCCTTTTGAGCCCTAGACAGGTTGGGTAGAGACCGATTTGGTGATGGTTAGTGATGTTCGACCATGAGGTGGAATCACTAGTTGAGGGTTGAGGTGGTTTTTCCTCTAGAAACCCTAGTTTGGTTTCATTTGATTTTCTTCATGAGATCCCACATTCATGCTTAGAATGTGAGGCAGGGGTGATTGACTAAAAGAGAGATTTGGTTCAGCCCAATTTATGGTTGGGTGGTACATGGAAGTCCATGTCTTGGTTGGATCTACATATGTTAATAAGAGGTCCTTTTCCTTTGGTATTTTATGACTAAATGTGTTTTCCATTTTGTGGCTTCAATGGTTGTTTCCTCATTGATATATATATATATATATATATATATATATATATATATATATATAATATATATATATATATTATATATATATATAAATATATATATATATAATATATATATATATATATATATATATATTATATATATATATATATATAATATATATGTTATATAATATTATATATATATATATATATATATATATATTATTATATATAATATACTATATATATATATATATTATATATATATATATATATGTTTATTTGATGATTATAAGAAAGTTTTATGATAGTTATGATGTATGGCTCTCATCATGTTTTAGTTAGTGTATGAAATGTTAATGAATGAATGGCCTAATAGATAACAATGCAACTACTGTGAGGAGATATTCTTCCTCTTTAAGGATTGTCAGATAAGTATGATATCCCAATGTTCATATCTCTTATTATGATCTATAGATTTCATGTTTATGATATATTTGATGAACTTCCTGTCGAGGCTAGTAGGGGTCAAATCAAGTCCTTGTTCAAGTATTTGAATTAGTAACCTTGTTTTAATGTTATTTATCATTTTTGGAAGTTTCATGAAGTTATAGGTAGTGGCCTGAGTCCTAACCCTAAAAGGTGGCACAAAATCTGGGGTCACTGGCATTGAACTGACTAAAAAAGGCCACATATGCATGGATGCCTTGCCGTGGGAGTGACTGGAGGGTCCTAGTCACATGCATGTCTTGTCATGGGAGTGACTAAGGCTCTAGGTTAGTGAAAAGGAAATTTCTCTTAGGGTTGGACACTTGAAGGGGTTGGTTGGATCTTGAAGGTTTTGTATCTTGTAAGAAAGGTCAAAATGGTCTTGCCATGTGGATTCCACTTCCTTAACTATACATGGGGAGTTGAATCATATCATAGTAACTCTTCATCACATGTTTACCCCGGTGGACCAGTTAGATTGGGTAAATGTGGGAGGAGGGTGTTATACAGTGGTATCAGAGCATGGTTATGTTCTCATTGGGCGATGTTGATCCAGGTCCAGGTGTGAAGAAGAACCTTTCCAAGACCTTTTACTTTCATGACGGGTTAAAATTGATTTTTAAAAGAACATAAAGGAGTACATTTTCATGCGGAAAACTAAGAGGAACATAATAATCATCAACACATGAAAACATAAGCAGTTGTTAATGGAGTTCGTCCTGGAGGGATTACGTCTTCGGGCCCTAATGAAGGTGGTGTAGGCCACTACATTAGGTGCTGTTAATAAAATTGATGTACACAAGAGTTTGTTGTCTCAATCATACAAGGAAGAAGGCCCTCACGCAGGAGTGGCTCTAAGAGATATTCCACAACTAGAACTCTCAATCAAAACTCCTGTCAGTATGACACAAAACATGCACAATGTGCATCCCGCCAATAAGGCACAAAAGGTATGTCAAAGAAAAACACATGCAAAACAACAACAAGAGTATCCCAGAAACATACAATAAGGGATCTCAAAGCATAAAGTACATCATATGAAGATTACTCATAACATGAAGCAAGGAATCATGACAACATGAAATTAAAGAAGATCTTGCATCAATATCAATCTAGGATCTGTAGCATAATGCAAAAGAAGAAATATATGAAATAATCATATAACTCACACCAAGCATGGGCCATATGAAGATATGAATGAAGAAGTGGATAAAACGATCCACAACGAACATCTGTTCACATCACCATTGTATAGGCATAGTCTGCTCCCAATCTATCACAACCTCACTATTAATGGCCATATGAAGAAGCGCTACTCTAAAGAAACTATCAAAGTGCTGAAGCTCGCTAAAACACAGATCTCACAACATCAATATGCAAGAAGAATACGGAATCGAAGAAGAATCGAATAATCAATAGATGAATCAATCATAAAGAGGAATTGATCACAAAAGAATAATCGATCATGAAGAGAGGAATTGCTCTGGACTCTCAACCTCTGTAGCTCTCAGCTATTTGGCTTCATAACATACTGGCTTGTGTCATTGCAGCTCTAAATCTGCCTGAATTTCAAGCGTTGGGCCTCTATGGCTATCTGTGCTATAGATTAATCAACTCTATGGCTTTCTAGGGTTCTGTTGTGGCCACCAACAACCCTCCTTTTTATTTAGTGTTGTGACTGATACTAAATAAATGGGGACCCTTAGTCAAAATTTCAAAACATCAATTAGTGATTGTATTTCCTTTCCAATAAAACTTACCATCGTAAACTTAAGAATAGACCTTTGCAAAATCTTAAAAAACTTAAGTTTTGTGATGAGGGAAGACAAAATCACTCCTTAAAGGATATCGCATCGAAGAAAAGATAACAACATGCCTAATTACAAGCTAAACTCTAAAATCACGAGAATGCGATGCGAAATTGCATAAGGATAAACATATATCGCATCACAAGTCTTAGAAGCACTCTTATAATAAAAAAATGCAAAAAATGCCGATATACGATAGCGCATATTGCAAAATCGCGCCTCGCAAGAAAATGCTAAACACAAAACATGCAATGTAGCAACCATGCGATATTGCGATTATGCGATGCAGCGACCATGTGATGTTGCGACCATGCAATACTGCGATATTGCGATTATGCAATGTTGCGACCATGCGATACTGCGATCTTGCGATTATGCGATGCAACGATATGCGATATTGCAAAGAAAATCACAAAATCATCTCATCACAAAGTTTTTTGGTTCATTATTCAAGAAAAAGTGTTTGCATTAAACGAGACTCGTTATGTGCTTTAATGCTTATTAATGAAGTAGTTGTCAGTTGTTAATGAAATCTAGTTTTGAGTTTATCAAAGAGCTAGTTCACGTAAGGTGGCATATTTTTAAATGTCTTCGGCAGTCAAAGTATTCCCATCGTTGTTTATTATCATTACTCTCACCTCACTTGTAAACTGCAGGAACGAAGGACAAAAGGTTATACAAAATAGTGTACTGGAAACTATGGTGAAAATAGGCAAGGCTCTGAGGTTTGAAGATAAAGAAATGGCACCCTTGCACAAAGACATAGCATGCAACAGAAACACGGGTATTTTCACCTGGGAAGGCATACATAATCTACCTGAGGAAATAAATCCTAAAGTAATAGGATTTATGGCTACACAGGCTCATCAAGGTTGTCTGAAGCATCAGTTACATAGTTAGCTTGTTCATTCCTGCACCAGAGAGCGGCAAGGCCCAAAATTCTCCCCTGGACATAAATGGTTAAAGGAGTACTAGACAACGCTGATATCAAAGACAGGCAGTTTAAGGCTCAAGGTCAAGAGCTCTCAGAATCATTATTTTCACAAAATTTCAACTTTACATCCACTACAAGAAAAAACGCAAGAGGAAAAAATCGCACTAAGGAAGCCTAGATTAAGAAACAAAGGCAGTTTCCGATGCGCAATTAGTGCCTCGCACATCGCTGGGTAAAACTTCTCAAAATGGAAAGCCTCTAATTGCTTAGTCTCCTGTAAGCCCAGTACCGAAAAGATAGTGCCAACACTTGCTGATTTCATTTTCACAGCACATTTAAAGGCTGAAGTCAGCCAACTGACTCTTCTCAAGAAAATGCTAAATTCTTGCGACATTAAGGAGAAAATACATAAATACTTAGTTTTAGATTTAATTTTAGAAATAGTTTTATTTTATTTTTCCAGAAAAAGGATGGTCATTTAAACCGTATCCTAAATTTTTGTAAATAAGTTATTTTTAGACATAGTTAGTAGTATTTAAACCCTTCTCATGCATTTAGAGAAGGCTCCAGAAATTTATCAAAAACTTGTCCTCAGAACATGCACTTTTGCACCCTCCGAGGAGGTTTTGGTGAATGAATGGAACAAGATTTATTGATTTTTGCATCTGATATCTGCTACTGATTTGCACTTCTGTACTCTTCATTGATGTTGGATTGAGAAGAGATAAATCGCTATCACTTGAAGCTCATGAGTAGAACTAGTTATAAATGGTACTTCTATCTCTTAACTGTTTCTATTTCCTGTGTTAAAGTGATATTTAAATTCAGTTATTTATATGTTAATGCTTGAATGTCTGAGTTATCATTTGGCACTTTTGTACGATGATAGCTATTTATTTTTGCTTGATATATAAAGTAGCTTACTGTGTGATATGTTTTTAACAACTGTTTCATCTAACTTTTTATGTGAAGTGGTTTATCTATATTGAATTCTTTTCTTATAACAGTTGAATGATCTTTATTACCAATTGTTATTTGAAATCATTTTAGATCACACAAAAGAAAGATTACGTCCCGGGTTAGTATAGACTTAGATATTTCTATTTTATTAGAATATAATAGCATGTCATTAGATTAAATTTAGAATTAGAGCATCTTAATTAGGAACTGTTAGATCAGACATATCATATTCTACACACACACACACTCATAAATTGGGAAACTGGTCCCATATCCCCAATCGGACCCACTATACCAAATGGAAAAGGAGGTTCCAACAAAGGTCCGGACCGGGCGGGTATCCCCCTTGTTGTTGACCCGATTTTCAGGGCTTCAACATATTTGGCGCTAGAAGGAGGGCCTCAAATTATGAATGGAAAGTAAGTACAAATCTAAATACCATTTTAAGAGTAAATCACCCTCATCATCTCCCTCGACTTCTCCATTGCATTTAGAAGCTTTAAATACACCACCAAAATTTGTAGGATCAGCAATCACTGCTACAAACCTTGACATTTCAAAACAATCTACTATTGAACCGCCTGAAGTCGAATCTCTGATTCACAAACTTCAGCAATTTTCTATATCTCCTCAAAGATCTGATAAATCTCAAGGTAGCGTGACTTCGCAATATAACCCTACTCATCCCTTAACCAGACTAAAGAGCAAAAAGTTTGGTGTTCAGCAAACTAAATTACCTCTACCCATTAGGAAGAGAGCAAGGAAATCACCTAAAGGGTCTGATAGCGAGACTCTTTCATTGCCATCATCTATCTCAACTTCCTCACCGTGTAGTCAACCATCCACTCCACCACTCTAGATCATTGTCCACCAACCTACTAGTACTTCTACATCCCATTCTCAATCATCCGGAGTTATTATATCCTCATCTTCTCAACCTAAGGGATCATCTTCTCCACTTCCCTCCATTAGTAAATTAGTGATGGCTCAATCTCCATGGAATAATCCAGGGGAAGTCTTAATGCCTGCACCCTTGAGTCAGCTGCCAGCCCATCCTGAAAAATGGCTGCCTAAATTCAATCCTAAAGAAGGCATGCTAGCGGAAGAGCATATCAATAACTTTATGCTATCCATAAATCTTAATGGAGTTACTAACGAAGATGTTGTCGTTCGACTTTGTCCGTATACCCTTCAAGGAACAACCAGATCATGGTATTTTTCATTACCATCTGGATCTATTACTAGTTGGGACATCTTCGAGGAGCAATTCCTCACTAAGTTTGGTGATGATAGGCCTACTGCAACGTTGATTAGTGACCTGTCAAACCTCAGGGTGCAATCAAAAGAACCTATCAAAGACTTCAATTCTCGTTTCAATAAACTATTAAACAAAATTCCTACTGCTTACAAGCCCAACGAAGAAGTGCGAAGTGAATGGTACATTACTGCTTTACCATCAAATATAGCAATCTTCGTGGATAGGGCTAATAAGACAACTTTGGCTGAAAACATGAAAGAAGCAATAACTGTAGAGAAACAGATTATAGCCCTAGAAAAGAAGACCGCGATCGAAGAACGAAAGTCTAAGAAGGTAACATTCAAAGAAGATCCCAAGAAAAAGCAATCGAAAGATCCTTTTGATTTAGAAGGATTACAAAAAGTTTTGAAGACCATGTCTAACGAGATGATCAACATAAAAAAACAAGTGGCAGAAACTTCTTCAAATAAGCCATACAGAGCTTTTAAAAGAAATCCCTTGAATGATTCAAAGCCCCCCAATGCTATTACAAAAGCTGAATCTGAAGAAGAAGAAGAGGAAATCGCTACTAAAGGGTACACCGATGAAGAAGAAGTTGTAGAGTTACAATGAATGTGGGATTTAATCCTCCCACAAGAAGAGGATCAAGAAGCATTCCTGGTTAGTACACGAAGCAGAAATCAGCTTGATCCCCCCCAAACTACCCCTAAGCCAAAGAGCACAAGCTCGACAATGAAGGATAAAGTCGCACAAACATATAAACTGACTCAAACCAGCCCAGTCCAAACAGATTCCTCTACTCCATCTAAAACGCTGATCGTTTCGGATGAAATGGAGTACAATATCATAGAAGATATGAAGAAGACTCGGACCAACATCACTCTTTACGAACTGAGCAAATTAAAGCACCAACAAAAGATAATGTTGAAAGAATTACATGTTGTGCCAGTTGCACCTTTGCCTGCCGCTGTAATTTCTCATGCTTCCCATAACATGGGAAGACCTCCGACTAATGCGATTAACAAGGTTGATCCAAATGACATCACGTTAATTGGAGGAAGATCGAGATCTCATACTCCCCCCTTTCTTCTTACCTATGAAATTTTTAATAAAAAAGTGCATAATTGTTTAGTAGATTTTGGCGCTTCATCGAATATTTTACCCAAATCAATATGTACAAAATTGAATGTTCAACCACAGAAGTCTGCTATGCGCATAGTCTAGCTAGATAGATCACAAGTCGAGATAATTGGTGAATTGAATCAGGTTACCATAAGGTTGTCATCTAACCCAAAGGTATGTCAAGTTATCGACATTTTAGTTGCTGATATTCCAGAAATTTATGGCTTAATTCTTAGCAGAGATTGGTCAGAAAAACTCCATGGATACTTGCAATTTATTGGTCGCACATGTGGCTACCCTACAATGGTAAACCAAATCAAATAAAATTTGAACAAGAACGACATTAGAAATACATAGTAATGGAGCTAGAGGGAGAGAATGAACCAGTAGCATATAACAACATCATTATTGGCAATTACTCAGTAGATTCTTTCCTAGGAAATTTTAATGCTCACACATCACCTTACTTAGAACATTCTTTTTTATCTTAAGTCGAAATATTTTCTCAAACAGATAGTTCTAAATGTATCAATTTTTTAGATAGTCTTGTAAATAAATCTTCATTTTGGAAATTATTTTTTGATGGTTCTAAATCTAACGAAGGAGCAGGAGCATGATGCATGCTAGTTAGTCCATAACGAGATAAAACTATGTTAACTTGCAGACTCGAATTTGATTGCACCAACAATACAGGAGAGTATGAATCTTTAGTCCAAGGGTTGTACAAAGAAATCAGATTAAATGTCACATACCTTCAAATTTTCGGAGACTATGAAATTGTAGTCAGACAGGTACGTAATACTATACATTTCTTATGAGGTCATTTAAAACATTATTGTTCTTTAGTTTGAGATTTGACTGAGAACTTTATAGCATTTAATATTTCATCAATTCCCAGACTCCAGAATGCAAGTGCAAACCTTTTAGCTAACGTAGCTTCTAAACTTATCCCTTCAGAAGATTTTAGTCCAGATAGATTCTCAATAGAATTAATCTTTAGACCTTCTATTCCTGATAACATCACAAATTGGAGAATTTTCAACAATGATCCTAACATCGTGAGTTTTCTCACATCTGAAGGATCCTATACCAATCAAATAATTGACGAAGACCAACATGACCGACAATTGCAACAAGATAGCACTAACAATGCTATACCTAAGTCGGTGGTCAAACTATAAGACCTTTATGATTTGAAAGATCGGTTTAAAAGATCTACTAATTCAAAACTCCAAAGTTCAACTTTGAACTACGAATTAGTATATCTGGGAACTGATACCAAACCCCAAAACGTCAATCTAGGCCTTGGCCTAACTCCAGAAGAAAAATTAGCATATATCCATCTTTTGGGACAATACATAAATGTTTTTTCTTGGAACTATGATGAACTTAAAACATATGACACTTCTATCATCCAACATACTATTCCAATGATGGAAAATGCAAAACCAATCCAACAGAAGTTGAGAAAAATCCATCCCAATTTAGAAAATCAGATTAAATTCGAACTCAACAAGTTATTGAAAGCCAAAATAATCTTTCCCATTCGACATTCCAAATGTGTCTCCAACATGGTCCCTGTTAGAAAGAAAAATGGAGATATTAGAATCTATATTGACTTTCAAAACCTTAACAAAGCATGCCAAAAGGATAATTTTCCTTTGCCTCCTATGGAACAAATTTTGCAGGTAGTCGCTGGGTCAGAATTAATGTCCTTTTTAGATGGATTTTCAGGATACAATCAAGTGTTGATACATCCTGACGACCAATTAGAAGCCACATTCAGAACCAAATGGGGTACCTACGCATATAAAAAAATGCCTTTTGGTCTGATTAATGCTAGTGCCACATTTCAAAGAGTCATGGACATTGCATTCAGAGGTTTAGTTAATAAGTCTATGGTAATCTATTTGGATGATATAACTGTCTATTCCAAGAGATGAAGCAACCATCTCAAATATTTAAAACAAATCTTCCAACGTTGTTTAAGGTATGGAATTTCACTCAACCCTAAAAAGTCCTTTTTTGCATTAGGTGAAGGAAAACTTCTAGGATTCATAGTGTCAAAAACTGGAATTCACATTGACCCTGATAGAATCAAAGAGATTTCCGAAATTTCCCTACCTCACAACAAAAAAGCTATGCAATCTTTCCTTGGTCAAATCAACTTTGTAAAGAGATTCGTTCCAGATTTTTCAAGAATCGTGTCTCTCTTACAAACGATGATAAAAAATAATTCAATCTTCAAATGGGGTCAAGACGAATATGAGGCATTCAATCTAATCAAGTAAGCAATTGTCAATGCTCCATCTTTAGTGACTCCAAATTTTTCAGAGCCTTTTGTTTTGTATACATTTGCATCTGAAAGATCATATGCAGCGATACTTACTCAGGCAAATTAAGAGAAGGCAAAAGCCCCGATTGCTTTCTTCAGTTCAAATTTACAGGGAGCTAAATTAAATTATTCAGATGTGGAGAAACATGCTTACGCTGTTTTCAAAGCAATCAAATATTTCAGACCATTTTTATTCAAAACCCGCACAAAAATCATTGTGTCATTTCCAGCAGTAAGAAATCTTTTAGTAAAAAAAGAGGTGGGTGAGAAAAGAGCCAATTGGGTCACTGCCTTACAAGAATATGATGTAGAAATAAAACCAGCAAGTATTGTAAAAGGTCAAGGCTTTTGCAAAATGCTGGCCGGAGCATCACTAATATCTGAAATTCCATCTACAGACATACAAGTGTACGAGGTAAGCCTAAACGATAATGAGTCATTATATGCCGATATCATTTATTTTCTGAAGAATGGGTATACCCCTTCACACCTTGATCATACTAAGAAAAGAGCTCTAAGATTGAAAGCCAAACAATATCAACTCTTGAATGATGTTCGTTTTAGGATAAATTATGATTATGTTCTACTTAGATGTCTTGAAGAATCTGAAGCTAAAAAAGTTTTGCAGGAACTCCACGATGGGCCAGCAGGTGGACACTATGCTAGAGATGCTACTGCACATAAAATATTACGAGTAGGATATTACTGGCCCACATTATTTAAAGACTCGCACAATTACGTCAGGAAATGTCAAATCTGCCAAACCGCTGCCGGGAGACAGAAGAAACCGTCCTTTCCATTAAAACCAGTCAACTTTGAGAAACCTTTTGATCAGTGGGGATTGGACATAATAGGTGAGATGGTTCCTCACTCTTCTAAGCAGCATAGATACATCCTTACAGCAACAGATTACTTTACTAAATGGGTAGAAGCAGTTCCACTCAAGAAAACTAATGCTGAACATATTATTGAATTCATAGATCAATTTATGATCACCAGGTTTGGATTGCCTTCCACTTTAATGTTTGACAATGCATCATACTTTTTTAGAAATGCAATGACTCAATTTGCACTTAAACGAGGTTTCAAACTTAAATATTTTGCCAATTATTACCCACAGGGAAATGGGTTAGTTGAATCTACAAATAAAAACCTAATTAGGATTATCAAACGAATAGTTGACCAAATCATAAAAATTGGCATAAATCTTTAATATACGCTTTATGGGCAGATCAAATAATGCAAAAAGCCTCAATTGGCACTTCTCCATTCAATTTAGTTTATGGAAAAGAAGTGGTTCTCCCGACACATTTAGCAATCCCCTCTTTGCCTTTAGTTCAATATATTGATGAAGTACCAACTTCCTCCTTACAACTAAGGCAAATGGAAATAATCAAGTTAGAAGAACAAAGAGAGCAGGCCAAAAGAACTCACGCTCATCATCAAGCATTAGTAAAATTCTCTTTTGATTCAAATATAATGACCAGAAAAGATTTTCAGGTGGGAGATCTAGTTTTAAAATGGGACAAGGCCCATGAAGAAAAAGGGAAACATACAAAATTTCAACGAATGTGGCTTGGTCCTTTCCAAATTGTAGAAGTCATAGGTCCGTCCACTTTTATGTTGCAAGATTTAGTAGGAAGAAGAGATTCTTTACCTATTAATGATCAGATCCTTAAAAAATATTTTCCCTAGAAGATTACTCTTTTATTTTGTAGATTATATTTTTTTTTTCTTTTCATAAAACTAGTTGTGAATGCTTACATTATGAATTTATGAAAAAGACACCAATTCTCTTTTATATTTTGATCTTTCGATTGTATAAATATCAAATCTTTTGGAAAATTGATCTTTATTGTAGAAATATCCAGTTAAAGACTCTAGCCTAGATATGATACTAGTTTCAACTTCATAAAATTTGATGGAAACAACCTTTAGTGAGAAATTGTTTTATTTCAGTGTAATGAAAGGTATCAATAACAAAATAAACATTCTCTGTAGAACAACTCCTTCCAAAAGCTCTACTATTGTCGTCTAGAGCTATCTTAAGGAAACAATGACTTCCTCCCTACTAAGGAAATCAAAACTTTCAGAGGAACAATCCAAGGATACACTTTATCTTAAAGAGTGAGAGGTCTCATCACAAGCCAGCTTATCATAATCACAGATATTATAACTTGCTGACTTTGCCAAAACTGCATACCAAAATATGGCAATGACTTAAGATTGTTGCAATCAAAAGACAAGGGGTCTCATCACAAGCCAGCTTGTTCAGTAAGTTATAAATCAAGTGAATGATTGTGTCATAAATTGGCTATGAAACCAAGACATTGCTCTTTAAGAGTAAAAGAAAATCAAAAGAAATAAATGTTGATATGGATTCTTCTTTGAGAATTATAGGTTTCTTTACATAGGATTCAGGATCATTGCTGGGTAGCAGGTAACCCTGTTGAGGCTATGAACGCCTACTGGCAGCAGAGGCTCTACCTATGACAAATAAGCATACTTAAAACTGATTTACAAAGAAGCCTTTGTTTTATCTTTATAAAACCAAGTAATGACTGATGTAAATACAAGGAATAGCTTCAGGAAGTAAATAATCAGAGTTGAAAATAGTTGAAACAAAATACCATTGACAGGTTAGAACATAATGTACTTTATCTTTCTATAATAAAGTTTAATTTTATGGAAAATTTCCTGTTTTGGAAGTATAAAAAATTCAAAAGAACGACAGAGATAACTGGTTCTTCCAAGTGAATCGCCAATTGTTGTGGCCACCAACAACCCCCCTTTATTTAGTGTTGTGACTAATACTAAATAAATGGGGACCCTTAGTCAAAAATTCAAAACATCAATTAGTGATTGTATTTCCTTTTCAATAATACTTACCATCATAAACTTAAGAAAAGACCTTTGCGAAATCTTAAAAAACTTAAGTTTTGTGATGAGGGAAGACAAAATCACTCCTTAAAGGATATCGCATCGCAGAAAAGATAACAACATGCCTACTTACAAGCTAAACTCTAAAATCACAAGAATTCGATGTGAAATTTCATAAGGATAAACATATATCGCATCGCAAGTCTTAGAAGCAATCTTATAATAAAAAACCGTAGAAAACGCCGATATGCGATAACACATATCTCAAAATCGCGCCTTGCAAGAAACTGCTTAACACAAAACATGCAATGTAGCGACCATGCGATATTGTGATTATGCGATGCAGTGACCATGCGATGTTGCAACCATGCGATACTGTGATATTGTGATTATGCGATGTTGCGACCATGTGAGACTGCGATCTTGCGATTATGCGATGCAGTGGTCTGCGATATTGCAAAGAAAATCACAAAATTGTCTCATCGCAAATTTTTTTGGTTCATTATTCAAGGAAAAGTGTTTCCATTGAATGAGACTACTTATGTGCTTTAATGCTCATTAATGAAGTAGTTGCCAGTTGTTAATGAAATCTAGTTTTGAGTTTATCAAAGAGCCAATTCACGTAAGGTGGTATATTTTCAAATGTCTTCGACAGTAAAAGCATTCTCATCGTTATTTATTATCATTACTCTCACCTCACTTGTAAACTGCAGGAACGAAGGACAAAAGGTTATACAAAGTAGTGTACAGGAAACTACGGTGAAAATAGGCGAGGCTCTGAGGTCTGAAGATAAAGAAATGGCACCCTTGCACAAAGACACAACATGCAACAGAAACAAAGGTATTTTCACCTGGGAAGGCATACATAATCTACTTGAGGAAATAAATCCTAAAGTAATAGGATTTACGGCTACTACATGCTCATCAAGGTCATCTGAAGCATCAGTTGCATAGTTAGCTTGTTCATTCCTGCATCGAAGAGTGACAAGACCCCAAATTCTCCCCTGCACAGCGATGGTTAAAGGAGTACTAGACAGCGCTGATACCAAAGACACACAGTTTAGGGCTCAAGGTCAAGAGCTCTCGGAATCATTATTTTCACAAAATTTCAACTTTACATCCACTACAAGAAAACACACAAGAGGCGAAAATCGCACTAAGGAAACTTGGATTAAGAAACAAAGGCAGTTTCCGATGCGTGATTAGCACCTCGCGCATCGCTGGGTAAAACTTCTCGAAATGGAAAGCCTCTAATTGCTCAGTCTCCTGTAAGCCCAGTACCAAAAAGATAGTGCCATCTCTTGCTGATTTCGTTTTTGCAGCACATTTAAAGGCTGAAGTCAGCCAACTGACTCTTCTCAAGCAAATGCTGAATGCTTGCGACATTAAGGAGAAAATAAGAAATAGTTAGTTTTAGATTTAATTTTAGAAATAATTTTATTTTATTTTGCCTAGAAAAATGACGGTCATTTAAATAGTATCCTAAATTTTTGTAAATCAATTATTTTTAGACATAGTTAGCAGAGTTTAAACCCTTCTCATGCATTTAGAGAAGGGTCCAGAAATTTATCAAAAACTTGTCCTTAGAACATGCACTTTTGCACCCTTCGAGGAGGTTTTGGTGATTGAATGGAACAAGATTTATTGATTTTTGCATCTGATATCTACTACTGATGTTGCACTTCTGTACTCTTAGTTGATGTTGGATTGAGAAGAGATAAATCGCTATCGCTTGAAGCTCATGAGTAGAACTAGTTATAAATGGTACTTCTATCTCTTAACTGTTTCTATTTCCTCTGTTAAAGTGATATTTAAATTCAGTTATTTATATGTTAATGCTTGAATACCTAAGTTATCATTTGGCACTTTTGTACGGTGATAGCAATTTATTTGTGCAAGTTAGATTAAAGTTAGAATTAGAGCATCTTAATTAGGAACTGTTAGATCAGAGATATCATATTCTACACATACACACTCATAAATTGGGAATTTGGTCCCATATCCCCAATCGGACCCACTATACCAAACGGAAAAGGAGCTGCCAACCAAGGTCTAGACCGAGTGGGTATCCCCCTTGTTGTTAACCCAATTTTCGGGGCTTCAACAAGTTCAAGCACTGTGCTAGGTTCAAGCTCTTTCTAGCATGTCGACTCTTGGGCTTCTTGATCACAGCCTTTCCATGCAGCCTCTTAGGCTTGCTATCATATTGCTCTCCCTCATTGTTTACAGAGTCTTTTGCCTTCCTGGCTCTTTGCATCCATGCTCTGGGCACCATTAACAGGCTTTTGGGTTCTCTAGCTTAGTCTCTCCTCCTCTGGCATGCTATTGCCAGCTCTCTGTTACCCATCGTGTTTTATAACATGTTTTTGGTACAAGGCCGCATACAAATTGGGGTTGTTTTGTTTGTAATAGAAGCCATTTGTATAGAAGAATCGGTGGGTGCAACAACCGTTAAAAATAGGCCTTTTATTGTATTACAACGATATGACAAAAACCCAGAAAACATTGAAAATCATTGAAAAATCCGACATTTCAGATTTCAGAATTTATAAAATCAAGCCTATAAACTTGTCAGGTCCGGGATATATTGCAAGTTAGGATTGCAAGGCGCTGATTGTCGATCGTTGAGATCACCGATTAGATCTAGACTATTGACCAGTTCCGGATCAGACAACTGTGATTTAATCGCTATATCACTATTACTGTGGCCCAAGTACTTTACCGCTACATGGTATATGCCGACACCGATATGATCGTTGCTTGCATAATTGTAAAGCATCGATATTGCAACCATCATGCCCCCTGACTCTGATATCAGAGATCACTAATCGCACGGTCTAAAGTCTAGTTCATAGCCAATTGCCGACACTGATATGATTGCTCCTTGCATAACTGTAAAGCGCCAATATCGCAACCATTGTGCCCCCCGACTCCAATATAAGAGATCACTAATTGGGGGTCCTAAAGGCCCGCCTTAAGTCCACCCTTTGGGCTATGCTGATTGTGATTTTCCTTTAAGGCCAGAAGCCCATTGTTATGAGAAAATGCCTCATTTTCTTAAGGACTAGAGCCACCTTCTTTTCGCAATAACTTCATCATCTAGACTCAAATTGACGAACCATTCACACCTCCATGATTAGGAAGATGAGCCCTTCGATCTAGTCTCAATTCAACATCATTCTGATCACTTTGATTTTCGAGCATTCATGCCATGGTGTTTGAAGATCCACCTGGATCAATCCTCCCCAGTAAGGAGCTTTTGGTCCTTCAAAAGCATAAAAATTAATCTGCATCTTTCTCTATACCCTGTTTGCATCACAAATTTCCTGAAAGGTCTCACTTCCATCTCCTTCACCTTTATTCTTTGGAGCCTTAAGCGACGAAACGACACCTTCTACTTCTACAACTTGTATTACACTATTTGCAAATCACATGCTTTGAATAACATGACCAAACTAAAGACCCAAACATCCCATACTTTCCATGAGTTTATAACTCATACTCAGTGATCAAGTTTACAATAAGATGGATGTAATACTCCAGATATGACAATAAGGCCAACTCATCATGGTTTCTTCAAAAGGTGATGGGAAATACATCATCACTACAATGCATGATTTACATACACAAGGCCAAACACTATTGTTTCGACAAATGATGGAAACACGACATCACTTTCAGAGTTTTAACATGTGACTCAAAAGAGGACTCAAAACATGACTAGAGATCATTGTTGCTGACCAAGTGATGGAAACACATCATCACTTTTACATTTTAAAAATGCAACAAATGATTTACAAAGAATGACCATGAAATGAAAACAAGTCAAAAGAACCATTTTTCACTTATCAATGTGAATGGATCACCTCCTTGAGGTGGTTTTTCTTGTCACACAACTGCTCTTTCTGGTTCACGCACCGACACTTTGTCTTTAAGGCACTTCTCTAGATGGAGCTTCCAGCAAGTGGCTCTTTGATGGCCATTTTTGTCGCAATGACTACAGTATGTTTTCTTCCTCCATACCTACTTAACCTATTTCTTTTTATGCGGTAAAGAGGGTCTTTAACACCTCATGAGTGCTGCCATTTTTTTCTAGCACTTGGAAAAGGTATGGTTAGGTAAACCACAAAAATTTCATGTTTTTCGATGCCTTTGTCTTCGTTCATTATTAACAAGATGATCATAATGAAAATTCAAAGATCAAAAGTGGTTATACATCCTTTTTCTATCTTTGATGTCAATATGGTGATGAGAACTTGCCTAAGCTCTCTCCCTGCAATGGAAATTGCCATGTGGTGATGGGGATGTTTTCCCATCCTTCTCTTTCCTCGACAAAGTCTCATACAACTCTAACACTTTTGAGCACTCCCCTTTGGTGTACCTCGAGCTTGCAAATGGAGGTTCATGCATAACCTCCAAAGGTTGGGTCATGCCTTGGTGGTTAGCACCAAGCTCTTTCTCCTCATGCCTTGTCTTTGTAAGGAGCCTCATATTTGTCCCTGTAATCGGGATCTCCAAATATCCAACAGACATCATACTATTAGTAGATGAAATTGAAAGGAAATCAACATCTCTTACCTTCTCTTTCGATTTGGAAAGAACTAATGAGGGCTTCTCATCATTTTCTATTGGTGGATCACATTCCCCAACTTCTTTCATGCCATACCCAAGTCCTACCTGATGGGGTAATTTCTCTACTTTGATGGGATTGACAATGCCTTGGCCATTAATGCCTAAGCCTTTTCCTTCATATCCCATTCTCTTCAGCAATTTGGACCTAATTCCTGTGGTATGATTTTCAAACATAACGAAATCATCATGAGGAGATACACATGAAGATAGAGAACTAATTTTTACCTCACATGGGTTATGCTACAACTTTTCCAAGGCCTCGTCCTTTTCTTGCAGCTTTAGTAGCAAATTTTGCGTCTCCTCTTTCTCTTCATGTAGGTGCATCTTCAATTCATCATTCTCTATTTGAAGATTATGTTTGTTTTGATTCAGTTCTTTCATGGCCTCTTCTATGGCTTTCAATTGAAGCTATAACCGCTCCTTTTCCTCTATTTATTTATGTAAAGTTTCATACATAATTTCCAATTTCTTGGAAATGTTAAGCATGGTCTCGTACATTTCTCTTTTGTCCTCTGTCATTGTTCGCAATGTAATTCACATCAACGTTAAGACCTACTCTGATACCACTTGATCCAAGTCTGAGTGTGAAGAAGGACCTTTCCAAGACCTTTTACTTTCATGATGTGTTAAAATTGCTTTTTAAAATAACATAAAGGAATACATCTGCATGCATAAAAATAAGAGGAACATAATAATCATCAGCACATGAAAACATAAGCCATTGTTAATGGAGTTCATCTAGGAGGGACTACTTCTTGGGGCCCCAATCAAGGTGGTATACGCCGCTGCATTAGGTGTTGTCAATAAAAGTGATGTACACAAGAGTTTGCTGTCTCGATCATACAAGGAAGAAGGCCCTCACGCAGGAGTTTCTCTAAGAGATATTCCACAACTAAAACTCTCAATCAAAACTCCTACCAATATGACACAAAGCATGCATGGTGAACATCTTGCCAACAAGGAACAAAAGGGATGTTAAAGAAAAACACATGCACAATGACAACAAGAGTATCCTAGAAACATACAATAAGGGATCTCAAAGCATAAAGTACATCATATGAATATTCTTCATAACATGAAGCAAGGAATCATGAAAACATGAAATTAAACAAGATCCTGCATCAATATCAATCTAGGATCTACAACATAATGCAAAAGAAGAAATATATGAAATGATCATATGCCTCACACCAACCACAGGCCATCTGAATATATGAAAGAAGAAGTGGAGAAAACAATCCATAATGAACATCTGTTCAAATCATCATTGCCCAGGCATAGTCGACTCCCAATATGTCATGACCTCACTATGAATGGCCATATGAAGAAGCACTTCTCTGAAGCAACTATCAAAGTACTAAAGCTTACTGAAACACTGATCTCACAACATCAATACGCAAGAAGAATAAGCGATCGAAGAATAATCGATTAATCAACAGATGGATCGATCATAAATATGAATTGATCATAGAAGAATAATTGATCATGAAGAGAGGAACTGCTCTGGACTCTTAGCCTCTGTAGCTCTTGGCTATCTGGCTTCATAGCGTATTGGCTTGTGTCATTGTAGCTCTGGAGCTACCTAAATTTCAAGTGTTGGGCCTCTATGGCTATCTATGCTATAGATTAGTCGGCTCTATGGCTTTCTAGGGTTCAAGTGCTGCGCTAGCTTCAAGCTGTCTCTGGCACGCTGGCCCTTGGGCTTCTTCCCTACAACCTTTCCATGCAGCCTCTCGAGCTTGCCGTCATACTCCTCTCTCCCATTATTTACATAGTCTTTCGCCTTCCCCGGCCCTCTGCATCCATGCTCTGGGCACCATTAACAGGCTTTTGGGTTCTCTAGCACAGGCTCTCCTCCTCTGGCACGCCAATGCCAGTGCTCTATTACCCATCGTGTTTTAGAACATGTTTTCGGGACAAGGCCACATACAAATTGGGGTCATTTTGCTTGTAATAGAAGCCATTTGTATAGAAAATTGGTGGGCGCAACAACTATTAAAAATAGGCCTTTTATATTTTTATAACGATATGACAAAAACCTGGAAAACACTAAAAATCATTGAAAAATCCAACAGTTCGGATTTCAAAATTTATAAAATCAAGCCTATAAACTTATCAGGTGTTGGATATATCACAATTTAGGATCGCAAGGCACCGATCGCTAATCATTGAGCTCGACAATTAGATCTGGACCATTGATTGGTTCTGGATCGGACGACTGTGATTTAATCGCTATATCGCTATCGCTGTGGCCCTTGTACTTCATCGATACATGGTATATGCTGATTTCGATATGATTGCTACTCACATAACTATAAAGCGCTGATATTGCAACCATCATGGCCCCCGAATCTAATATCTGAGATCGCTAATCGCATGGTCTAAGGTCATGTTCATCACCGATTGCTGACGCCGATATGATCGTCGATCACATAAATTTAAAGCGCCAATATCGCAACCATCATGGCCCCCGACTCCGATATCAGAGATCACTAATCAAGGGTCCTAAAGGCCTACAAGTCTGCCCTTTGGGCTATGCCGATTGTGATTTGGTTTTAAGGCCAAAAGCCCATTTTTATGAGAAAATGCCTCATTTTCTTAAGGACCAAAGACACCTTCTTTTCGCTATAACTTCATCATCCAGACTCAGATTGATGAACCATTCATACCTCCATGATTAGGAATATGAGCTCTTCAATCTAGTCCTGATTCAACATTATTCTCATCACTTTGATTTTTGAGTGTTCATGCCATGATGTTTGAAGATCCACCTCCATTCTTCTTGGATGAATGTGTTTTCATGTGTACATGTTGGTTACACAAGTTTCCTTATGCTTGTGGTATACGTGCTTGTTTTCTATACATGGTGGTGGTCACGGGTGTCGTTATGATTTCATGTAGAAGTCAATGGTGCTATTGTCAGAATGTGTTTGCCATGAATGCATGTCAGAGTTTGTATGTATTGTGGATGCATGTGTGTTGTACATATGTTCTTATGCATCCATTGTATCTATTTGGTGCGTAGTTGTGGAATCAAGTATGGTAACTGGATGATGATTTGGATGATGGCTATATATGGTGATGATTATGATTATACATGTATTGCACTAATCTGGTTGATCTTGCAGATGAGATATCCTCACATGAAATGAATTGAGGTATGTTGGTTTGTTTATCATTTGGTTTAGCTGACATGATATACCTTGAAGGAAGAGAATATAAAAGATGGCTATCAAGATGGTAGACTAGATCTCATGAGATTCTCCCTATAGATCAAATGAGCAACATGGTGAGGGATATTGTCCTGGCATAACAGACACCTTAAGAAATTTGAAGGCATAAATAAGGATTTGAAAAGAAGATAATGAAAAAATCATTCAATGACAAGAGAGACTTGCTAGGGAACATAAGATATAAGCAGAAGTCCATGCAGTGATTCTTTAGATCTTGTTAGAATTGCAGAGACAAGGACCGCTTAGAATTAGTCATGGATAGGAGGATAGGACTAATGGAGAATATGGTAGCAAGTCACATGGTGGGCATAGGTTGGATAGAGATGACACGGTCAAATATGGAATATTATTGGATACACCTGATAGACGAGGCAATGGACATGGGATTTACCCTAATTCTAGTCCGAACAAGTATCATGGTTATCATTGCTATCATCCTTACATGAGGAGTGGTAGGGGATATTTTCCGAATGAATTCAAGAAATCAAAGCTACCGACATTTGATGGGGAAATGAAGAAGTCACATGATGCAAAAGAGTAGTTTCTTGGAATGAATACATTCTTCAGATTACAGGATTACTCAGAGAACATGAAAGTTGGGATAACAACCTTCAATCTTAAAGGTAAAGAAGAATTTGGTGAGAAGATGTAAAGAATGTCATGGGAATTCAGGAAGAGGAGTTGACTCAGAGTGAGTTCGAGAGAATTTTTAGGAATAAGTATTAATCATAGAGATACTATGATGACAAGGCTAAATAATTATATTAGCTGAAGATGGGGTCTATGACCTATGAGGAGTAGAATAACATATTTTTGGAGTTATTGAGATATGTGCCTCACTTAAAGGAGGAGAAGGCCAAGATTCAAAGACTCATTAGTGGGTTTCTGATAGTATTCAAGGACAAGATTGAGATTGATTAGCCTAGATCATTGGAGGAAGCCATCAAAAAGTTAAAGAACTTTTATGATCAATCAAAGTGTAGATATGAAACTAATTAGGATTGGAAAGGTAATGATAAGAATAAAGGAAAATGGGATAAGAAGCGAACAAGGCCTCATGACACAGGTAACAAAGAGAAAGCAACACAACCTAAGTTCAATGCATTTGACAGAGGACAGGGATTTTGATATGAGGAGTAGAAAAAGGGTGATGGTAGGAAGCCCTTTCAGTGTTGGACTTATGGAGGAGAGAATTGTAGGAAAGCATTATAGGAGAAAATGTCCACAACATCAGGGTGGTAGACAACAGATGTATATATAGTGCTTAGAGGCATAGATAGTGGGGGATGTTGGATGGAGTATTCCTCAGATTTATGCAACATTGGATAACATTAAGGAATATTACTAGGCATCTATTATCAAGATAGATGGTAAGCCTTGTGATCAAGTTTTTTCTATTTGGATTTACCCTGTATCTAATTATAGTTATGTTAATCCTAACCTGGTGGATACATGCATTTTGAATAAAGAAGTGCATGCAGAATTGGTTAGTGCAGTTGGCTACAGGAACAAAGAAGAGAGTTCATCATTGGGTAAGATCTTGTGCATTTGAGTTGAATGGTAAGCCCACCTCATCACATTTGAAGGCACTACCATGTGGATCATATAATATGCTTTTGGGTATGGAATGGTTGTATCTTCATAGGACCAAAGTGATTTTTTATGACAAGGTCACTAAGTTCTTGGATGATGATGGGGGACAAGGAATCTAGTAGGGTAAGAAGAAGGCAACATCAGTTAGAATGTTGAAAATTATGCAGGTAGAGCACAATCACATGAAAGTGTGTTTGTTATTCAAAGTTCATATTTCTAGTGATAAAGGTAAGGAAGTTGAGGATGTGGATGTCTTGAGGAGGTATCTAGTTTTGCAACAGTTTTAGGATGTGTTTCTGATAAATATTTCAGAGTTTCTTCCTTACAGGGAAGTGGAATTTTCTATAGAGTTTCTACCAAGGGCAACACTAATGTAAAAGGAACCATATAGGATGAGCACACAAATTTAGTGGAATTGAAGTTGTAGTTGAAGGAAATTATTGACGAGGGATGCATTAGGATAGGTGTATCACCTTGGGGTGAACCAATGTTGTTTGTGGAGAAGAAGGATGGAACTCTCAAGTTATGCATTGATTACAGGAAGTTGAAAAAAGTGACCATCAAGAATAGGTATCTATTGTCGAGGATTGATGACTTTCTTGATCGGTTGAAGGGAGCAACAATTTTCTCAGAGATTGATCTAAGATCAGGATACCATCAGGTATGTATTAAGGAAGAGGACATCTACAAGACTGCTTTTCGGACCAGGTATGTTCATTGTGAGTTTTTTGTAGTTCCATTTAGTTTGACTAATTCTCTACTTTTATGTGCTTGATGAATAGCATATTGTGTCCTTATCTAGAGAAGTTTGTTATTGTATTCATTGATGATATGTTGGTATATTCTAAGAATGAGGAAGAACATGTCAAGCATTTAGCAACAGTATTGAGATTGTTGAGAGAGCACAAAATGTGTGTAGCTCAGTAAATACAATTTATTTCAGATAGAGGTACATTACTTAGGACATGTGGTTTCCAATGGAAGTCGTAACAGTGGATCCAGAAAAGATAAGGGTTATCATGGAGTGGGAAGCTCCTAGGAATGTGGATGAAGTAAGATCATTTAGGGGATTAGCAGGTTATTATAGGAGGTTCATTAGGAACTTCTCACAGACTTCTTGTCCTATTACATCTTGGAAAGGAAAGGTAAGACTTTTAAATGGATAAAGGAATGTGCAACCAATCTTAAGCAACTATTGACAAATTCTCTTCTAAAGATGGTAGATCTGGACAAAGAGTTTTTGGTATGTACAAATGCTTGCAAGAGATGACTTGGTGGAGTCCTTATGCAGGAAGGACAAGTGGTATGCTATGAATCAAGGAAAATAAATGATCATGAGTAGAATTATATGACACATGATATTTAGTTGGAAGAGGTCATCCATGCATTGAATATGTGGAGGAACTATATTCTTGGAAGGAGGTTTGTAATGATGAGTGATCACAGTGGATTGAGGTATCTATTTGACCAATCAAACCTAAATTCTAGGCAAGCTATGTGGTTGGCCATGATTAGCGAGTTCGAATTTGAGATCAGGTGCATTAAAGGTAAAGAGAACATGGTTGCAAATGCTCTTAGCATAGGGGTACAAATGAATCATATAATTGTTATGACCTCCTATGGGACAGATTTACACGATATGATCTTGCAGGCAGGACAATAGGATGACAGGTACAGGGAGCCTATGCAAAGGTTACAACAGGGTACAATTGATCAGGATGTGGACTATCATCTCAGAGTAAATGGCTTGGTTAGATTTAGGGATAGGATATATGTGTGAGACAACAATGAGCTCATGAAGCTTATCTTGAGGGAATCTCATGTTAATCCATATTTAGGTCACCCATGATATTAGAAGACATTGAAAACAATGAATAAGTTCTATTATTGGTCAGATTTGAAGAAGGAAGTGGCAGCGTTTGTGGCTAGGTTCTTATATTCTCAAAAAGTAAAAGTAGAATGTAAGAAACTAGAGGGATTACTAGAGTCAATTCTAATTCCAAAGTGGAAATGGGAGCTCATTTCCATGGATTTCATCACAGGTTTGCTGAGGACATCTAAACAATATGATTCCATCATGGTTGTGGTTGACATGTTGGTAAAGGTAGCTCACTTCATTCTAGTGAAGTATACTCATTTAGATAATGATGTAGTGTAGGTCATCATCAGAGAGATAGTGAGGTTGCATGGTATTCCAAAGAAGACTATGTACAAAGTTGGGTTAGAGTTATTTGCAGTTTTGGGTACAAATTTTACCTTCAGCACAAATTATCATCCGTAAATAGATGTATAGACATAGAGGGTCAACAGGATATTGGAAGACATGTTAAGGATGTGTTTGATGCATCAACAGATGATATGGAAGGAGTACCCTCTGTTGGTTGAGTTTTCTTACAACAATTGGTATCAAGAGTCAATGAGGATGAGTCTATTTGAGGCACTATATGGGCAGATTTGTAACACTCCTATCAGTTGGAGTGATCCAGTGAAGAGGGTGTTCATAGGATAGGACAAGTTGGTAGAGATGGAAAAGGAAATGCAGGTAATCAAGAATAATCTAGAGGCAACACAAGATAGATAGAAAATCTATGGAGATCATAATATGATGTTTAAGGAGTTTTAGGTTGGGGAATAGATGTACTTGCACATCAAGCCCAAGAAGATCTCCTTGAGGATTGTATCATGTGAAAATTTGGGACCTAGGTATTGTGGACCTTTCAAGATTCTTGAGAGAATTGGACTAGTATCTTATCGACTTGCACTACCTCCGATAGTGAAATTCCATGATGTATTCCACATTTCATTTCTTAAGAAGTATGTTAAATACGTTGATCATGTGATTGATTGGTATGTATTATATGTGGAACTAGAAGGAGAATTCTAGTCAGAAACTCATCGCATTTTTCAAAGAAAGATGCTCTGCTCTAGAACTGAGCAGGTTAAGGTGCAGTGGAATAACTTTGGGCCTAATGAAGCTATATGGGAGATGGCTGATATGATGTAGGCTATGTATCCTTCACTATTCGTTGGTTGAGTGAATGATTTTGGCATATGTTTTGTTCTGATGTTTTGGTATATGTATTATGTATATGAAAGTAAAAAACCACCATGACTTGTGTTATAAAGCTCAAATAAGTGGTATGGGTTTCATGTTGTTATGGTTGTCATGTTGTTATGATTCTCATGTTCGCTTGCTTCTCAACAAGATGGTCATTGTAAGTATTGTAACCAACTAAGTTATAAAAATCCATCGGCAATATGTTTTTCTTTTCAGTATTCTTGTTGGTTGTAGATGTCATTGAACACCGAGGACGGTGTTCCCCCAAGGGCAAGGGTTCTGTAACACCCCTAGTAAAATATCCATGTAATAAATCTAACAAAGGCAAAATAATAACCAAGGTCATGGGACACGTATTCCAAGCTAAATGTTGGGCAAAAAACATAGTGATGGGGATCACTTGTGATTAATTAATGGCTATAGAAATTGGGAAAGGCAATGACAAAGGCTTTGAAAAGGAGAAGTGGCATTAATTGGATTTTTATTTATGAAAATAATGGAAAATAGGAGAAAAGGGAGGTGAAAGGTCACAAGTTTCATGTGAGGAGGAAAATGAAGGAAAATAATGGAAAAAGAAGAAAATAGAGGCCTCATTAAAACAAAACGCTTCAAAGGATCAAGTTGTAGCTTTTTATCAGTTCAGTTTTGGAGCTCTCATTTCTACTCTCTCTCTCTCTCATACCCTTGGACACTTGGAGTTTTCTTAGAGCACTCTTGGAGGAGTGTGGCATACTTGGGATTTGGAGCATGAAGCAAAGGAAGAGAAGGAAAGTGCAAGAGGACATCGAGATTAACAACTACAATGGGTTTTGCATGCAGGTACCAAGTTTCATGTATGATTTCCTTGCTAGCTTTCGCATCCATGCAAGATGCCTATGGTTTAGTGGTTATGATATGTCATTTCCATGGAGAATTTCCTGGATTGACAGTGGTTTTTCCTAGCCTTGCCATTTCCTGGATAACCATGGTGTTGTGGGATTCTTTCCTTTTTTCTCTAGCTGGTTCTCATGTTCCTTATGGCGATGGGTAGAGTCATTAGTTCTTGGAGCCTTGGTTAGAAAAACGCTCTATAAGCCCTCTAAAAACTTGGGTTGATTTACTTGTCTTGTAAGCCTTAGTTGGAAAAACTGTCTAGAGTGCTTGGTGGGTTGAGTTACTAGTCTTGGAAGCCCTAGATGGACAAAATCTCTCAAGCCCGACAACACTTATGCATTAAGCTACTAGTCCTAGAAGCCTTGGTTGGAAATAATGCTCTAGAGCCCTACATAGCTTGGGTAGAGACTGAAATAGTGATGGTCCGTGATATCTAACTGTTAGGTGGAATCACTAGTTAAGGGTTGAGGCTGCTTTTCCTCTACAAGCATTGACTTGGTTTCCTTTGATTTGCTTCATAAGATCCCACATTCATGCTTGGAATATGGCACTGAGGTGATTGGTTGAAAGAGAGATTTGGTTCATCCCAATATATGGTTGGGTGGTACGTGGAAGTCCCTATCTTGGTTGAACATGCATATTTTAATAAGAGATCCTTTTCCTTTGGTATTTTATGACTAAATGTGCTTGCCATTATGTGGATTCAATGGTTGTTTCCTAATTTATATATCTTTGGTTATTTGCTAGTTATAGGAAAGTTTTATGATAGTTATGATGTATGGTTCACATCATGTTTTGGTTAGTATATGAAATTTTAATGAATGATGAACTAATAGATAAGAATGTAGCTACCGTGAGGAGATATCAATCTGCTTTGATCATTCTCAGATAAGTATGAGATCCCTATGTTCATATCTTTTGTTATGGCCTATAGATTTCATGTTAAGGATATGTTTAATGAAATTTATGTCAGGGCTAGTAGGGTTCAGATCAAGTCCTTGTTCAAGTGTTTGCATTAGAAACCTTGTTTCAAAGTTATTTATCATTTCTGGAATGGTCATGAAGTTTTGGGCAGTGGCTTGAGTCCTGGTCCTAAAAAGGTGGCATAAAATTTTGGGTCGTTGTCACTGAACTGCCTGAAAATGGCCACATTCACATGGATTCCTTATTGTGGGAGAGACTGGAGGGTCCTAGTCACATGCATGCCTTGTCATGGGAGAGATTGAGGCTTTAGGTCAATGAAAAAGCAAGTTCTCTGAGGGGTTGGACACCTTAAGTGGTTGGTTGGCTCCTCAAGGTTTTGTAGCTATTGAGGAAGGTAAAATTTGTCTTGTCATGATGATTCCTTAACTGTAGATGGGGAGTTGAATCATATCATAGTAACTCTTCGTCAATTGTTTACGTTGGTGGATCAGTTAGCTTGGGTAAATGTGTGAGGATGACATTACCTACTAAAAGTTGATGATTTGAATTAGATACACATATAAAATTCTTTTAGAAATATGTAAATATATTTTATTAATGCTATATTTATTGTTGTGATGTACATGTATACATGTCTTATACATGCATCTCTCATACATTAATTTGATGTCTAGCTTGGCTATGTCCTTAGAAATAGCATATATATATAAATGTCTAAATATATATGCATATAAATGTACATTACGCTGCACATATATAATTCTACAATGTTGTAAATGATATAGCATATGGAAAAGGAAAACATGTATATACCACATAACAATATATGGATGTAAACCACACTTTTTATGATCATAATGTGTGAAGGATATATAATATTAGTATCTAGTCTAGATGTAATAAATGATGTTGAATCAAATATATTATTAATATTATTATATTCATTGAGATTTTTAGATTAGGAATTAAACCCCTTGAAGTTATACAAATAGCTACCCACATGATAACAAGTGCATCTTCATTTACCTATATGTTTACCTACAAGAAAGCATATACATGACATCTAGCCCCTAAATCCTAGATGTTGTGATTTAAAAATGAATTTTAATATATACATGAATTTAAGAGATCTGTGGTTTGTATCTTTTGAATGAGTAACCGGAGAATCCACAGTATGAACATCTTTATGCCAACGTTTCAAATCCCAACTGGGATCCATCATCAGGACTTTTTGAATGACGATAGAAGAAGAGCTGCTTAGAAGGTAATAAATAATGATGTGAAAACAATTTTTAATAAGCAGAGGTCGGCTTAATTTAATATAATTAATCAATAGTCATTTATTAATAAATAATAAATTAATTAATTGTTTTAATAAATGAAT
>APFE030806392.1:0-22857 GCA_000404065.3 Pinus taeda | reverse complement strand
TAAGCTTTCAATTATCATTCAATTTTAATTTATTAATATTAATTAAATTAAGATATTAATATTAATTAATCAATATATTAATACTAACCAATTTAATATATTAATATTAATATAATAATATCTAGATTAGTTAATTTAATTTATCAATATCAATTAACATTAACTAATCTTAATTAAATTAATATATTAATACTAATTAATATTAATTATTTTAATTTTAATATTAATTAATTTAATATTAATATTAATTAGTTTAATATTAATATTGATTGATTTAATTCATTTATTAAACATTAATTAATTTATTTTTATTAATAAATGACTATTGATTAATTATATTAAATTAAGCGGACCTCTGCTTATTAAAAATTGTTTTCACATCATTATTTATTACCTTCTAAGCAGCTCTTCTTCTATCGTCATTCAAAAAGTCCTGATGATGGATTCTAGTTGGGATTTGAAACGTTGGCATAAAGATGTTCATACTGTGGATTCTCTGGTTACTCATTCAAAATATACATGAATGTTATATTTACCCCCTTTCACATAACCTCTTGACCATATGATTGTTGTATTACCTTTGTTTTGAACATGCACAATGTGATTATATAGGAAAGGAAAACTATTAATTATTAATTATGATCGTTGAATAAATGTGATTTGTTACTTATAGTATTTTTTAGTTACAATACGATTGATCAATTTCATGGGTAAATGAACACCATGGGTAGATGTCTCTTACAATACCATGGGTGGATAAATACCATGGGTGGATGCCACTTACAATACCATGGGTAAATTCCATGGGTGGATGGATAACATGGGTGGATGAATACCACGGGTTGATGCCATTTTCCATTCGGATCATGCACAACCATTGTGATATTGATAACTTGTTGGAATCCTATAGTTGATGGATAAGGGAATTGATGCAGGAGCATCCAGCTTCGAGGAGACAGAAGGTGGTTGACGGTCTCGTGGAGAGACAAGAACAAACAATCATACATGCATAGCTGGACAGGTGTTAGACTTGTCAGTTATTTTACTTTTCTTTTATTATTTGTTTTATTTTCTAGAAGGTCATTAGGACCATGACAATTACAATTATGAACTGTTTCTTTTTAATTAGGAATTAGTAACGGTAAAATAGGTTAACAGTAAATTAGCATTTTGATGAATTGTGTTAGTTAGGAACAGTTAATGGAAACCAACAGCCTTGTAAAAGAAAATGGTGGATAGTTAACCAATTCTGTTGGGGCAGTTCAACCTGAACAACAGAACAGTTGTGCCTCCGAGAGATTAAAAGGAAAAAGAACAACAGTGTAAGGGATTCCTCAAACAAAGTAACAAAATATATAGTCATTTGAAATAAAAATTTGTTGTTTTTCAATTGAAACACCACTGTACAAGTTAATCTCATGCATTAATATATTTATTCTGTGTAACTAAATTACATTGCAATAACAAAGACAGCAAGTATTCATAGGAAGAGCAGGGCGCTGCCACAAAGACCACTTCCAGGCAAGAGAAAGGCGAGTAAATACGAACGCAAGCTATCGACCAGGTAACAAATATACAAACCCTCAGAATATTTACGCTAATGTAAATGCTGGAAAGAAAACCAAAAACTATTGTATCATTTCATTAACTATCATAACCAAAGCATACAAGGGTCCTGAGTGTCTCACGCTCTGTCAATAAAGTTCATTTGAAACAGAGTTCCGAAACAGAGCTTTCAACCACGATAATATTACAAGCGAGAAGAACCAAAGAGTCATCACAACAAGGAAGCACCTGAACAGATTTGGTGCGAACGAGGGTTTCAAAAAGACCCAAATACCAATATTACAGGAGACAGTTTCAACAAATATACAGAACGAGGGTTTCAATAAGTATACAGAACGAGGGTTTCGATAACGAAACACAAATATTACAAAACTACTGAATAGTTACACAGCCGAGAGAAACACTATCTGTTCACCTCTCAGGTGACAAAAACTAATTGACTCGAAGTCTTAAAAAAAAACCATTACAGCTTCATAAATAGCCAACATGAAAAGACCCTACCCGTAGAGCAGGGTTGGAAGGGTTCGAACGGGAGCCAACAACCACAACGAGTGCGAAGCAACGGCGGCCAGCTACCTCGAGCGACCTGCAAAAACAAAGTAGAAGCAGGTTAGTCCATACAACAACCGTAGATAAACCCTTGAAACCAGCAATGAAGAATACGAAATATTAACCCTTACCTCGGAACGAGGAGGTGGCAATGAAAAATCAAACCACAACTATAATCCTGAAGACCAGTAGCGGAGACGTTAGAAGTTGAAGAAAAAGCGGAAGTTAAATCTGGCATGGAACCAAAGCTTACCTCAGTAGCCGAGTTAAAACGCAACGGAACGATGGGGACCCTGTCACAAAGTTAAATCCACAAATTAACAGGCGAGAAACAACGTTTAATAGCAGAGAAAGCTCAACAAACAGCATATCTAAATATATTTACAGTGCAGGAGCGGACGACGTCGCCATAACCATCGCAACCCAACCTTCAGAGCGATGAAAGGCTGAAGGCATTCATAGAAACACAGTGCTAGAACCATATAGGGAGGCGCGGATAAACCCCACAGAGCGAAGCTGAGATTTAGCGCGGCGAGTAGGTGAAAATGGTAAGTGAATAGGATTAGGGTTGAAAAAAGGCGTGACCTGACAAGGGAGACCGGCAGGTGGCCAGGTATAACCGGTACCACAGGTTAAAACCCAAAACAAAATATCAAGAGGCGCGTACAGTAACCATAAATTCAACGTCTGTCATAATTAATGTGTACAATCCAATCACCCAAGCCACGTTGGAGAGGCAGGAAGCCATCAAAAGTTGTATTAGAGCTAGTTTCTTGAATTGGAACAAATGGAACAAGTGGAAGTTGAAGGAAGAGGAAGAGGAAGAGGAAGAGGAAGAGGAAGGGGACGAGTAGTCCATAGGATAGCAGATGAGGGACTTCGAGAGGAGATTCGCGTTTTGCATGAAAGATTGACAGTGGTGGAGGCTGGGGGAAGGAGAGACCCAGCAGATGAAAGTGATGAAGAAGTAGCTGAACCAGAGGACGAGTTTGAAGGGGTGACACCAGAACATCAATTATTGAAGTCAGTTTTGCTGTCCAGTCATAAGCCAAGGCATGAGTTACCCACTTATGATGGGAGTTTGTCTGCAGATGTGTTACTAGATTGGTTGAGCGAAGTAAATAAATATTTTGAGTTTGAGGAAACCAGTGAGGACAAACAAGTGAAGTTCGCCGCCACCAAACGGAAAGGACATGTGTCCTTGTGGTGGGATAGCATTCAGGTAGAGAGGAAGACGCTACACAAATAGCCTATAAGGAAGTGGGCCAGAATGGAGGAAAAACTGAAAGAAAAGTTTTTGCCAAAAGATTACCAGATCATGTTGTATAGACAGGTGCAGAACTTGAAGCAAAGAGGAATGACTGTTAAGGAATTTACAGAGGAATTTTATAAGTTGAATTTGTGAGCAGGGTATGTGGAAGATACCCCAGAAAAAACAGCCAGATTTGTGAATGGCTTGAGGGGGGAGATTTTGGATGAAATTGGTATCCTATCACCCCAAACGTTGGATGAAGCCTACCAGTTTGCACTGAAGGCATGGGAGAAAATTAACCGGAAGCATAACGCCAAGAGAGGAGGTGGAACTGGCAGGGGAAAAGGCAAGGTTTTTGGCAGAGGTAGAAGTACAGGTTCAAATGAGGAGGGCAGCAGTTCCAAGTCTGTTGGCACCACAGAGAAGGACAATAGCACTAGAGAAGGACGACCAGCTTAGCGAGGGCGAGGATTTGGTCGGGGTAGGGGAACTGTCCAGTGCTATCATTGTCACAAATTGGGACACAGGTCATATGACTGTCCTGAAGGAGAACCAGCAGGTGGGAGAGGGACTTATGTTGCTCAGCCGGAGGATGTTGAGGAGACACCTCAAGAAGCAGAAAACACACCGGAGACAGGTGAAGCTTTAGTGTTGAATAAAGTGCTTTTAAAACCAGCAAAAGAGGTTGCAGAACCGGATCAGCGAAAGGCTTTGTTTCGCACTGTCTGCAAGTCACAGGGTAAGTGCTATAAATTGATCATCGACAGTGGGAGTACCGACAATTTAGTAGCTGTGGAAATGGTAGAAAAGCTGGGATTGAAGAAACTAAAGCATCCTACTCCCTACAAAGTGTCGTGGCTACAGAAAGGGCATCAACTGTTAGTTGACGAACAGTGTGAGGTGGAGTTTCAGATCGGTAGATATAAGGACAAGATCCTTTGCGATGTCATGCTAATGGATGTCTGTCACCTACCGTTGGGATGACCTTGGCAGTTTGATAGAAGTGCAGTTCATGACGGAAAAACCAACTGCTATAAGTTTGTTAAAGATGGGATCAAGCATACGCTTGTACCCATCAAGGAGGAAAATACAACAGAAGCTAGTGGGGTGAAAGCACTACTGTTAGGCGGAACGGAGTTTATAAAATAGATTGAGGACAGTGAAATAAATTTTGCTGTCATAAGGAGACCAAAGGCAGTGGTACTTCATACACAGATTTCAGATTTTCCCGAAGAAGTTCAGAAGTTGCTGCAGGACTTTGGAGACATTGTGGTAGATGATCTTCCAGATGAATTTCCACCAAGGAGAGGTATTAGTCACTGTATTGACTTTATACCAGGGGCAAGCCTACCAAATAAAGAAGCTTATCGCATGAGTCCCAAAGACCATGAAGAAATCAGGAAACAGGTCCAAGAGTTATTGGACAAAGGTTTGATTCGAGAAAGCATGAGCCCATGTGCAGTACCAACTGTCTTGGCTCCAAAGAAAGGAGGAGAGTGGAGAATGTGTACAGATTCCAAGGCTATTAACAAAATTATTGTTAGGTACAGGTTTCCCTTACCGAGAATGGACGATATGATGGATTGTTTGAGTGGGGCGGCTTATTTTTCGAAGATTGACTTGAAAAGTGGATATCACCAGATCCAAATTCGGGAAGTAGATGAATGGAAGACCGCTTTCAAGACGAACGAAGGCATATATGAGTGGCTGGTGATGCCATTTGGTTTGAGCAATGCTCCCAGCACGTTCATGCGCCTGATGAATCAAGTGCTGAAGGAATTTAATGGTAAGTTCGTAATAGTTTACCTGGACAATATTTTGATTTTTAGCAGGACTAAAGAGGAACATTTTAGACATTTGCAGAGTGTGTTGAGGAAGTTGCAGCAGAACAAGCTGCTAATTAATCTGAAGAAGTGTACTTTTTTCAGCGAGAATTAGTGTATCTGGGCTTTGTCATCGCAGAAAATGAACTAAAAATGGACCCAGAAAAAGTGACAGCTATAGTTAGCTGGCCTTCTCCGAAAAGTTTATTTGAAGTCTGAAGTTTCCATGGACTAGCCAGTTTTTACAGGAAGTTTATCAGAAATTTCAGCGAGATTTGCGCACCGATGTTGGATACGATCAAGAAGATGAATCAGCCATTTCACTGGACTGAAGTAGCAGAAAATAGTTTTCAGATCTTGAAAAAGAAGATTACTGAAAGACCAATATTAAGACTGCCTGATTTCAACAAACTTTTTCAAGTTCGTTGCGATGCCAGTGGTACGGCCATTGGGGCAGTCCTTAGTCAGGAGGACAGACCAGTTGCTTATTTCAGTGAAAAGCTAAATGAGAGCAGGCAAAAATACTCAACCTACGACAAGGAGTTTTACGCCATTATGCAAGCTTTGAAACATTGGTGACATTATCTGTTAGGTAACGAGTTTGTTTTGTTTTCTGATAACTCTGCATTGCAGTACATTATGCAGTAGCATAAATTGAACCATAAGCATGCAGCTTGGGTTGAGTACTTGCAAAGTTTTACATTTGTACTAAAACACATTAGTGGGCAATCAAATAAGGTGGCAGATGCACTGAGTCGAAGAACATTGCTTCTACAGGAGAGCACGATGCAGATTTTAGGCTTTGAACATTTAAAAGAGCTGTATCCGACCGATACTGAGTTTAGGGAGGCCTATGAGGCTTGCCAAAACCCGCTGTTACGAAATAAAAGCATGTGGTTAGACTATAATCTACAAGAAGGATTGTTGTTTAAGGAAGGACAATTGTGTATTCCCAACTCTTCTATGCGGGAAAACATTATACGGGAAAAACACAGTAGGGTTCTGGCTGGACATTTCGGTATTGACAAAACTATTGCTCAGGTACAACATTTTTATTTCTGGCCAAAGTTGCAGCGGGATGTGCAGAGGTACGTGAGTAGATGTAAAATTTGTCAATTGGCAAAAGGTCACAGTCAAAAGACTGGACTTTATATGCCATTAACCATCCCTAGCCGACCATGGGATTCAGTTAGTATGGATTTTGTACTGGGTTTGCCGAAGACACAACGAGGTTTTGATTCAGTAATGGTTGTGGTAGACCGATTTTCAAAAATGGCACACTTTGTACCATGCAAGAAAACCAGCGATGCTACTTATATAGCACATCTTTTCTTTACTAAGATCGTGCGGTTGGATGGACTTCCAAGATCCATTATCTCTGACAGAGATGTAAAGTTCACCGGTCATTTTTGGAGAACTCTATGGAAAAAGTTGAATACCCAGTTACAGTTCAGCTCTGCTTATCATCCGTAGACGGATGGTCAGACAGAGGTAGTAAACCGAACTCTGGGAAATTTACTTCGGAGTTTAACAGGTGAAAACACCCGGACTTGGGACCGTGTACTTGCTCAGGCGGAATTCGCATACAACGATTCCCCTAACCACAGCACAGGATACAGTCCATTCCAGATTTTGTACGACATGCATCCGCGAGGAGTACATGAATTACGAGATTTGGGGAAACTGGAGAAACGAAGCGCTGATGGGGAAGATTTCACCCAAGCAATGAGTAACTTACATGAACAGGTCAAACTGAAATTACAGGACAACAGTCAGAGGTATAAACAGCGAGCTGATACAAAGCATCAGGAAGTTCAGTTCAACGTGGGAGATGAAGTCCTTGCGTACTTACGTAAGGAACGGTTTCCAAAACGAGAGTACAGCAAGCTAAAATTTAAGAAAATCGGGCCTTGTAAAATCATTCGAAAATTTTCTGCAAACGCCTATGAACTACAGTTGCCACCAAGGATCGGTATTTCCCCTATTCTTAACGTGGCAGATCTGTTTCCTTATGTCACTGACTCAGCAGATAATACATCAGCAAAGCCACCACGAGACACCAGTTGTGAAGAAGATTCGTGGACGAGACAGATGCCAATGGCACCACCCCTAGAGATCGAAGGGATTCTAGACACACAGGTAGCTAAGCGCACACGCAGGAAGGAGTATTTGCAGTATTTGGTCAAATGGAAGAACCGTCTGATAGAGGACAGTTCATGGCTTAACGCAAAAAAGATACAGAAAGCAAGCTATTCTGTCGACGACCTCATGGAACGGAGCCATGACTTTTTGCCACCCCGGGAGCCTGATGCAGGAGCATCCAGCTCCGATGAGACAGAAGGTGGTTGACGGTCTCGTGGAGAGACAAGAACAAACAATCATACATGCATAGCTGGATAGGTGTTAGACTTGTCAGTTATTTTACTTTTCTTTTATTATTTGTTTTATTTTCCAGAAGGTCATTAGGACCATGAAAATTACAATTATGAATTGTTTCTTTTTAATTAGGAATTAGTAACGGTAAAATAGGTTTACAGTAAATTAGCATTTTGATGAATTGTGTTAGTTAGGAACAGTTAATGGAAACCAACAGCCTTGTAAAAGAAACTGGTGGACAGTTAACCAATTCTATTGGGGCAGTTCAACCTGAACAGCAGAATGGTTGTGCCTCCAAGAGATTAAAAGGAAAAAGAACAATAGTGTAAGGGATTCCTCAAACAAAGTAACAAAATATACAGTCATTTGAAATAAAAATTTGTTGTTTTTCAATTGAAACACCACTGTACAAGTTAATCTAATGCATTAATATATGTATTCTGTGTAACTAAATTACATTGCAATAACAAAGACAGCAAGTATTCACAGGAAGAGCAGGGCGCTGCGACAAAGACGACTTCCAGAGAAGAGAAAGGCGAGTAAATACGAACGCAAGCTATCGACCAGGTAACAAATATACAAACCCTCACAATATTTATGCTAATGTAAATGCTGGACAGAAAACCAAAAAATATTGTATCATTTCATTAACTATCATAACCAAAGCATACAAGGGTCCTGAGCGTGTCACGCTCCGTCAATAAAGTTCATTCGAAACAGAGTTCCGAAACAGAGCTTTCAACCACGATAATATTACAACCGAGCAGAACCAAAGAGTCGTCACAACAAGGAAGCACCTGAACATATTTGGTGCGAACGAGGGTTTCAAAAAGGCCCAAATACCAATATTACAGGAGATGGTTTCAACAAATATACAGAATGAGGGTTTCGATAACGAAACACAAATATTACAAAACTACTGAATAGTTACACAGCCGAGAGAAACACTATCTGTTCACCTCTCAGGTGACAAAAACTAATTGACTCGAAGTCTTAAAAAAAAACCATTACAGCTTCATAAATAGCCAACATGGAAAGACCCTACTCGTAGAGCAGGGTTGGAAGGGTTTGAACGGGAGCCAACAACCGCAACGAGTGCGAAGCAACGACGACCAGCTACCTCGAGCGACCTACAAAAACAAAGTAGAAGCCAGTTAGTCCATACAGCAACCGCAGATAAACCCTTGAAACCAGCAACAAAGAATACGAAATATTAACCCTTACCTTGGAACGAGGAGGCGGCAACGAAAAATCAAACCACAACTATAATCCTGAAGACCAGTAGAGGAGACGTTAGAAGCTGAAGAAAAAGCAGAAGTTAAATCTAGCATGGAAGCAGAGCTTACCTCAGTAGCCAAGTTAAAACGCAACGGAACGATGGGGACCCTGTCACAAAGTTAAATCCACAAATTAACAGGCGAGAAACAACGTTTAATAGCAGAGAAAGCTCAACAAACAGCATATCTAAATATATTTACAGTGCAGGAGTGGACGGCGTCGCCATAACCATCGCAACCCAACCTTCAGAGCGACGGAAGGCCGAAGGCATTCATAGAAACACAGTGCTGGAACCAAACAGGGAGGCGCAGATAAACCCCACAGAGCGGAGATGAGATTTAGCGCGGCGAGCAGGCGAAAATGGTAAGTGAATAGGATTAGGGTTGACAAAAGGCGTGATCTGACAAGGGAGACCGGCAGGTGGCCAAGTGTAACCGGTACCACAGGTTAAAACCCAAAACAAAATATCAAGAGGCGCGTATAGTAACCATAAATTCAACGTCTGTCATAATTAATGTGTACAGTCCAATCACCCAAGCCGCGTTGGAGAGGCGGGAAGCCATCAGGAATCTTCCAAGGATCCTTCAAAAAATTTCCTAAACCTTTTGTTCCTTTGCATCCCATGCCAATTTAGTGCATCTTATGATGTTTGACTATGGGGTGATATATTTAGGACTCATTGTATCATTTGTAATCACTATTATTTATATTTATATCATAAATTTTTATGAGTGGTAATTGTTTCTATAGAGGATATCACTAATGGATATGTCCTTGTGATTCATATTGGTAATTATTTATGATGGATCCTTTATGATTACTTTTAATAATGATGAACATTAAATTTGTATATTTACATAAGTACTATTATAAACATTTATAAAATACTGTATACTTCTTATGATGCATAATAGATTATGTTTGATATGAGTCCATATATGTTGATAATTCATTGGTAAAGCTAACCTTAAACTCACAGTTACTTAGGTTAGAGGATGAGAGGAATGTTAATGAATACTAATTAAAATTGAAAAAATCACATCCAAGTGAAAGGTACAATGGTGAATGGCCAATGATAATGCTTAATTGTTAGACTTAATAAGCGGGGAAGGGAAAGTTGACTTAAAAGTAGTTAGGGGAATGAGTTATAATTAATATTTTATCCACTTTTGATACTTGTAATTTTTCCCATAATCTAAATTTCATCTTGTGTGATCAGTCCAGGGAATGGGAATGCTAAGGAACAATATTGGGAGGTACCTATTATTCTTGAGAGGGTATAAAATATATCACTACCTTGCATGAGGGACTATCTAAGGTTGTATTATTGGGAATTTTTACCTCGAAGAAGAGAACTATTTTGTGGGAATGATCTACTTTTTTCTCTAGCCTAGATGATGTAGATAAAGAGGCTAGGAGTCTTCTTTCCTAACCAAAAGTACTAATACCCAATAATTCCAATAGATTTGTGGCCCTTTGGATTCACTAAAATGTATCACACTTACATAATTATGGGTATTCATCAAGGGCTATGGTTGTAGTAAGATCCATCCAAATCTTTTTCATTGTCATGTATGATATTTTTCTAACCAAGGGTATACGTAAGAGTATAGATGTGGCGATATTGTATGATTTTGGGCCCTCAGGATGCCACAATTTTGTATGATACTTTCCTATATATTTTTATTCATCGAGGGCTAGAATTGTAGTAAGATCCTTATGGAGATTCATCATTATCATGTTCGATACTTTCTTAAATAGGGGTATTCAAAAATCGTTGGAAGTAGTGATCAATTCAAAGTCTCTCCATCATGTTATGGCCAGTTAGTTCAATTGGATGTATAATCCTTGATATGTTCTATTAGACATAATGAATGTATTATATATGGTTCAACATATGGGACAAAGTGAGTAATCTTGTTGAATACTTGGTGACTTATCCTACACTTTCATTTAGGTTGAGCTATGTTAGGAGGATATTTTCGTTATAAAAACTACAAGATAAAGTAAAAAAAATAATAACATAGAAGCATGCACACATAAATCAACATGATTTATCCTCGAAAACCCAAACTCTAAAAATCCAACTAATATATCTATTATTCCCTTAACTAAACCTAGAAAAACTGGCCAACTGAGACTTCACAACATGCTTCCAAACACATTAAAATGGTTTATCTCCAAGCCTTTTAAATACTTCATTTCATGTAATAACATAGGGTTCCAAAACCATCACATTGAAAACCACCATTGTTGACCTAATTGTTTAACCCTTTTACTGAGTCAACTTTAACGTAAAAGAAACACCTAAGTTTAGGTGGTTTTGTTGATTGGGTATAAAGAAACTTCTTGGACATGATTTCTTCCCTATTTGACAACTTTCCAGTAACCTACTAGTTTGGACCACTGGTTATATTTCAAGAAGAAAAAGGACTACTTGCAATGCCCTATTTAATCTTATCCTGCAAATTTTACTAAGTGTTTAAATATCCTTAAAATATGGACTTATAACTATCAAGAAATATTGGTACATACCTACATTGGTGAAAATGTAAATTTGGTACTGATATAAATTTTGTTATTTACCTCCCCAAATTTTTAAATTTTGAGAAGACTTAGTCCTCTCCAATGATATATATATATATATATATATATATTATATATATATATATTATATATATATATATATATATATAGTATCATTCCCCAAATGTCATCTCAGATTTAACTTGGGAGAAAGACATGGTCCTCTCCAAATTAATTACCAATTTATATATTCATCTCTCATCCCCAAAATGTCCTCTCACATTTACTTGGGAGAAGACATGGTCCTCTCCAATTAATTACCAATTTATATATTCGTCTCTCATCCCCAAAATGTCCTCTCACATTTACTTGGGAGAAAACATGGTCCTCTCCAATTAATTACCAAATTATATATTCATCTCTCATCCCAAAAATATTTACTTGGGAGAAGACATGATTCTCTCCAATTAATTACCCAATTTTATATTCATATCACATTCCCAAATGTACTCTCATGTTTACTTGGGAGAAGAGAAGTCAAATGTAGGGATGAGGGAGAAGTTATGACATTAATGAGAGGTGGTTGAAGTGGAGAAGAGAAGGGGGCATAAAAGGGGAAGGATGAGGGGAGGAAGAGGAGGTTGGGTCTTGCTTTTGGTTTTGGTTTTGGTTTGGCTGTGATTTTGGAGGAATTGTTTGAGAGAGAGGAAGGGAGTATTATTCATCTTAGACACATTACATCTGGTTGGACTTGGGCTCGTAGGGCTAGGGAATCTGTGGAGGTTTCCTGGGCTAGGAATTACTTCCTAGTTGGCTGGGAGGTAAATCTAGTTGATAGTCAAGAGGAGCATTCCAGCAGGAGCAGCAGCTCAAGGGCATCTCCACCGGGCTATTGGTACAGGTATTTCTCTATGCATAGATTACTCATGTAAGTGATTGAAATCAAATTTTCACTATTTAAATTGTAGGAATTAGATTTTAAATGGTAAATGATCATCTTTTAAATGTCTTGTCAGAAAATAAATTATTTCCCTTTTATTGCATTCAAAATAGGAGAATATAGATCTAGTAGAGGACCCTAGGAGGGGACCTTACATGTGGTATAAGAGCCGGTTTCAAAATATGGACCTTGAAGCCTACCTAAAAAAAATTGCAATTTCAAATTCAAAATTTGGAGCCAAACCCGTCAACTTAATCATAATGAATTAATCCCTTTTTCTACATTAATATATACATTTTCTCCCAACCTTCTTCCAATCCTTCGCTGGAGTTATTTTCTAAACTCTCAACAGACTTATTTTCCAAACCCTCAATCATTTTTCTTCAAAATAAGTTGTTCTCGGGTCTGGAGATTTGTTCATCATTTCAACAGATGGAAGCATGTTAGTCCTATTGTTTTATGTATTCTAATAGATTTCTTTCTTCTCCTTCTCCCTTAAATACAATCCAAAAGCTTCTCATGAAATTTATTTCAGACAAAGTTTCAAGAGGACAAGGATATGATGAGTCATTGGCATATCAATTATGACCCCATAAGTAGGGGAATTCCAAATAATCCATTTCAGAATCTCAGCCTGCTTAAGCTTCACTAAACCTAATGAAGTTTCAAATGCTACCAGTGAATACTTTAAAGGGAAGTCATTCCATCCTGCCAATTTTTTCTGTAGAACCCAAAATTCAGGAGGGAGGAGGGTTATATCATGTTTTCCTGGCGACACAACTTCTTCAGTTCTAGAGTTGGAGTTCACACATTCCATAGACAAAATACTAGGTAAGATAAAAGTTCTATCGATCCCATTTTGTTGAGCCACATTAACAATGCCGGGGGAATCCTTATAGAATAAGTTTCCTTCGAGTAATTCTTCCTCTTCTATAGAAATGCAAATATCCGATTGAGGGCCCTCGAGGGGTTTAAAAAACTACGTTTCTGTATTTAAATCTTTTTCATATTTTAAAGAATAAGGGTACCTGAGTGAAGACAAGATGTCCAAGTACACCATTGTAGGCGATGAAGCACATCTCAAATAATGGTGAACATAACTTGTGGTGGAATTCGATGTTGTGGATTGAATGGGCATGGTGATAGTTCTAAGTTGCTACTTGATGAACCAGAATTCAGTAAACATAGATCGTTGCTACATAAACCTAATTTTAGTAAATTTTAGATGTCTTTAACCCTTGCTTCTGCGTGCAATACTAATTGTAAGAAAAGGGTTATGGAGTTGCTTAAGTTTATTTGGTTGTTTTGTTTGGTATACTGAGATGAATCTCTATTACTCCTGAGAGAAGGGTGATATTTTACAAGGTATTTGGGCAAGGAAGAGTATAGGGGAAAGGCGTTATTTTTGTTATTATTCAAGCTGGCCTTGGGTACAACAAAATTGAATGGAGAGATTACAGAGGGAGTCTCACATGTGGTATCCTTCTCTGATAGGATTGGTTTGTGTATGTTATTCGAGTTTCTTAGAGTAAAACCCTTCTGAAAGCTTTTTATTCCTATTGGACCTTGATTGGAAAAAAAGGGGTTGTCCACCATTATTTATAAAATCAATATATTGAGCACCTGAGGTGTTTACATAATTTGGTGAACTTATGTATGAATTATTAAAAGACATGTCTAAAGCCATTGGGAGTCTGAAGCCATTGGGAGGTTCTCCTTGAGTTTCTCTGATAGTTGTGGGTTCAGCTGAGTCGGCATGATTCTTTTGCAAACCCTGCTAAAATTCTTCAATATGGTCTCACGAACCTCATGCACATTTATCTGGACTGTGCTTGGAAGAAAATTACCATATGAGAGGCCCTGAGTACCATGCCCTTCATAAGAGTTTCTATGATCAACTAGATAATTCCATGATTGTGTATTTCTTACTTTCACTACGAAATTATCCATTCGATATGATGAAGCATTCTCCTTTTCCATATTTTGTGAGCTAATAATCTTGTATTTCGCAGTTCTAGTTTCAGTTAAATTTTCATCAGGCCAATCCCATATTGGTTCTCAAATATGATTGTGGCATAGGACCCCACAACCAATAATCTTGCTGAAGGCCATAGTGCTACAACCTTTGTGAAGTGTCAGACTTTTTTTTGTACGCAAGTATTTAAGAAATTGACTTATTTTGAAGATTTGAGTTTATTATTTAGCTATCAACTCGATGAAATGGGGATCCCACTTCTAACATAAATCTCAAAAGATAAAATGTCTTAACAACCCCCTTGGTATTTTGGTGAGGGTAGATGCTTTTCTTGATCTACGGGGAGCTATGGACCCCAATTTTTTTCATTATCACAATAATGCCCAGTTTAACATCAAGGCTGTCAAACTTAGCTAACTCATATACATGATCATGGATCTATGCTTGCTGGGTTTTAAAATAGGGTCGTTATTGTAGAAATTCCCCATCTAGACCACTAGACCACAACCTAGTGGACATCTTGACAACCCAACATTTCAAGTTATTTCAAGGCATTCAATTTTATCACGTTCCTTGTAAAGGATATAATAGGGGAGTCAATGGGTAAATAATGGAGCCAATGTTGAAGCTAGGAAGATTTCAAATCAGAAGGACATCCCACCATGGGGCATCAACGAGGCAAGGATGATAAGCACCATGTCAGAGATAAGAAGGCGACTGAAGGCTCACTTTGAGTTGTCTAATCTTGGAAGCCCTTCGACTACAATTAGTGTTGATGAGATAATTTATCTGCAGCAAAAAACTTCCTATTATCCTCTGCGTCAATGTTATCCAATGAAATGGTAGTAAAAATAATTTTTTCTGAGAAAATTCAAGAATTGAGTGGTCTTTCTAAAGTGGGTGGATTGGGTCCCAAAGTGGGTAATGCTCATGACTGGTGAATGTGAAGATGGAGTCAAGTTGTGGGACTTCTGCCATGGCGGAAGGAAGAGCAGATGTTGAGTGTGCAGGGATTTTCAGAGTTTTATTCAAGTTCTCCCAAATGCACCGTCTTACTTTCTAAGGTAAGCCAAATGGATTTAATTAACCAAATTCTAATCTGTATCAATCTTGGAATGTCTAATCTTGTTGTAAGGTTGGGTGGATGATTCAGTACTATTGAAGATCATACCCATGGCTGAATTTTGTCAGGCTGGATGCCTCTTGCTATCTGTTTTCATTAATAAGTAGAGCCCATGAATGTTGCATATCAACGTTTCGTTTTTATGTAATTGGTTCTTGTTGTTTTTTGTGGCCTGACATATGTATATGTGGGCTCTTGCACGGTTACTTATTGTAGTTTTAGTCTATTTTTAGAATAGGTTACATAAAGATACTTGTCAAAAATGACTTGTTGACAAGTGGTTAAATCAAAGCACCTTTTAGAGTTAAGACTTGGGTTCAAACTCCTTGAGAACATAATATGTCAATGATGTGGCCAACCAAGACATATTGCATCTGGTTTGGCATCTAAGACTAGGTGAATGTCCTGGAGACCTTCATGACTCATGGATGTAGTCCATCTCAGTGGGAGAGGCCATATGCAAGCCCTGGTTGAACTTGGTGAAATATAATACCTTTTTGTCATTGCATCTAAGGCGATGGTAGACCAACTTCTTTAACAAAGGTTTATTTACCAACCCAAAGGTTACAAAACTAACACAAAACAAGGAACAAGCAAATTTATTACTTTGTTGTGCCACTGAAGGCTTGTCAATGCCAATGGTGTTTCATACACTATGCCACTTTGATTCAGTGTCATGTAAGAATATGATGCTTCAATAAGCATAGACTAAAATTGTCCAAAGGGAAAATATTGAATTATATTCTGATAATCACTTAATGAAGTAGATGGGCAGTTCAGGTTTTTTTCAATAGATAGTAGGGAATATTATATAGTGCCATCGATCTAGTTAATGGCTTCTCATTGGATCACTAGGAAACATTACAAGTGAAATAGTAAATGGATAAACCATGATGATCAGAAATTTATAAGTGGCTAGTGCAGATGTTTCAAGCCACAGTGAGAATGTGGGTGTTTGATAAGAACAAAGTTATCTAAGCTAAAGGTAGACCCAATTCCTTTATTATTTACCTCTCACCACATTTAATATGTGGAAACAACACACTAGATCTCTTTGATAAGGTGTCATGTAAGAATACAATGCTTTAATATGCAAAGACTAAAATGGGTTCAAGGGAAATTTTGAATCATATTACAATAATCCATCAATGAAAAACATGATTCACTCAGGTGATCTACATAAGGCATAGTGAGGGAATATTGAATAGTGTCAACTCTAGCCAGACTACTATAGAAGTCATAAGTAGATAAATCATGATGATCAAAAAAATTGTCAGGTGATAGTGCAGGTACCCCAAAACCATATGGTGCAGACATAGGTTCCTAAATAAGCATGGAGTTATATTTGAGCCTTGAACTTTGCAGCTGTCATGTACTAGAGGAAGTTGGAGTTATGATTAAGGCAAGGACATGGAAAATAGTAGAGGAATGATGTGTATGGAAACTTCATTCATCCCTTCCATGTGTGGATTATGTACTATTCAATATTAGTTTCTGTGTTCACCTTCTACCTTCAATATATCAAAGGAAGGTTTATGATTTCGAATATTTGATACAATTATTGATTACAAGCTGCTGCAAACTTAGGCTCTAAACTCTGTCAGTCTAGGTTGGCTTTGATTATTTTGTACCACATAATAATGAATCGTAAAGGTTCACATTTGTTAAGGGTTTTGTACATCTACCATTAATTGGAAAGAATTGTTTAAGGATCCCTATTTGTTGTCATTTTTCCAATTTCTACTTGCAAGTATAGACCCACTAGTGTCAATACCTGTCATGGCATTTTTATTATGTCAATACGATTATCTGATACATGTTTTTACAGGTTTATAGAAGTCTTGCATGAAAAGATTGTATCCTTTAAAGCAATTGTTAATTTCCCCATTTATAGAACCAAAATTTTAAAGGAAAATCTAAAGGAAATTATAGCTCAGTGCAAGCATTGACATTGCATAGCAAGAAACTTCATTGTTAGCAATCGATACCTGTTTTGTTGGAAGATGAATAATGACATTGGCTCTAATTTCTCTCTCTATTTATGTTCCTACCAAATGCATAAACATTAGATTTATGTGTCATATTCTCTCAGCATGGATTTGGATATTTATTTTGCATCGGTCTTGCACTCTAATCCCTCATTTATGTTTTCTAGTTGATAATACCATGTCCACATAATCACCATATTAATTTCTCTCCTAATTTGAATCAGTGTCAAGTTGGTGGCTAATCGTATTAATGATTCATTGAGTTACCTGCATTCAACAATGGAACTTGCAAAATTTTAAGATGGCTCACTCCTTTGCATCATTCTATCCAACCTTTCTCTTCTCAAAGATACTTCTAGGAGAAAATTTTTCTCTATTGCATAAAGTCAGCTAAATTGTATCAGTGCCACAAAATGTTATCACTACATGGCTAAGGGGTGTTCACTGTGTCTTGTTCCCATCAATAGTGGCCACATATCATGGAATGTTTAGAATCCTGAAGTTGTTTGTGTGATGGTGGTGTCAATGAAGAGTCAAGACACACATGCATGTCAATATGGGACTTTGGAATTTCTCTAACGTTAAAGCTCACTAGATTGCTACTTCCCTCTTAACACTTAAATTGCTAAGAAGCAAATCTTTTCTGGGAATGGAGGTCCTCTTTATGTGTCTGCAGTGAGTCAAGGCATCCTAATTCTATGTGATCCTGAATGACATCTTGGCTGAAGGAAATTATTTAGCCTGCATTAGTAAGCCTCTTAGACAGATTTATCTTGAGATCAATTGGCACTAGTTTGCCTCCTACAGAAACTTTACACAATAGAGGCAGGTTGTTGATCCTTGAAGACCACAAACTCATTCCAACAAGATACAGTCATTGCACAGGAAAAGGTATATCTAGGTAATCAGTTGATCAGATTGTCCTAGGTTCTCATTAAAGTTGTTTCCTCTCTATTGCACACATGATTGATGTTAACCAAAAGTTTGTATTGGAGATGGATATAACTAGTGGGTTACAAAGGTAGAAGGCTCTAAGGATGCAACTGTTGTAACTAAAGTGTCAGGAAGAGAAACGTTTCTAAGACACCATTAACATCCGAGTTCCAATGACTAGATTTCTTGTAGAATACCACCAAGATTTATCTAGTAGAGGAATTAGCTACTATTGTGCAACACCAAGATGGACTCACTAATGTTCAAAAATTTGAGCTCATTTAAGATAGAATAGTTCTCAAAACATTGTTGGCCAGGTCTTTTTCTTCCCGAATGAGCTTCTTCTTGGACTGCCAACTTAGAAACCAAGGATTATTGATTACGTTGTCCTGTATCATTTAAGGAATCTTGATTAAGCTCATTTAAGTTTGCATTCAACGCCCAAATGGGTCCAAACGACTTCATATTTAATAATGTGTGAGCAAGAAACAAAATCATTATCTTGATAATGTGTGCATCCTAGAAGACCCATTTGTAATATAGAGGCTTGAATAAGAAATTGCTAGTTATTGAGCATCAGAAAGCCCAAAACAGTCTAGCCTTAGAGCAATCCCAAAATAAATACAAGATACCTTTCTACATATGTAATAAGGTGCATGAATATGTGTATTAAACTTTCACAATCTTAATCTAGATTCTAACTATAAACATATTACTAACCAATGTATATATAAGATAAGATAATTTTATTATTGTGCATTAGTGATCAAAGTACATTAATGGGACAATCCACAATAGTGATATGGGAGTATTGAGACGACTCCTAAGTAACAAACAATCCATATAATAATAGTTACTAGAAATGGATAAACCCATACAAGAACTATGATGAGTATATTGTTATATAAAAGGGAAAAGGATAAATGAGGGAGGCTTTTTTTTTTTGGGCGGTGGGGGTGGGGAGGTGTAAATGTAGAGGTGTAGGAGGATTTATCTTCATCATCATGAATCATTGTGAAGGTACAAACACAATGTGAAGATTTCATCTTTTGCAACAACTAGAAATTATTCTGCTAACTGTAAATTAAATTATGCAATTTATTTGCTATGACAAACAATGAATAAAATCACAACTGCAATTTTCACCATAAAAATATTGTGGAAAGTAAAATACTGGAAACTGAGAAATTATAGCACACACATTAGAATTTTGACATAGTTGATTTTAGACAATTGTCCCCAGAATATCCCCCAATGTGGGAAACCTGGTGTAGCAGATGAGGGTTTTATATTATTATTCATCAACAATTTTGAGTACAATAATTTAGATGTTCTACTGGAAATATAATTCGAGAAAATGTTGGAAAAATTATTTTGATAATTTTCTCTCACCTCGCAACTAATCTCTGCCATCAAAATTTCCTTCCTAGCCACATGTTGAACCTTCTGCGTCACCCTCTGCACAGTGCTTGCGCATAACCTCTAGGGATTTTGACCTTCCTCTCACTATCTCTTCCCGGGATTGGAATATTTCCTCCTGGAATGCTGCTAACCTCCACTACCACCTAATACTCACCCTTTGCCTATATATTCTATGTTGAATCTCTACCACTAAGAAAATTGAATTGCCTAGACAACTGAGTATCTACACTCGTATGATCTCCATCACCACATTATAAAAAAAAGGGGTCAGGTATGAATGAACATATGAATGTGACACTGCATTCACTAAACTAAAGAGGCTATTAACTAGTGCACCGATCCTTATCTATATATATTTTGTTGTTATATATATATATATGCATGAATGAGGACTAACCTGCAAATTGGAAAGAAATATATGATAGCCAAGATCTACTCTTCAATTAGGGAAGGTCGAGACATCTAACGAAGAAAGGTATGATGCACATTATTCTATTACATTTTCTATCTACTTGATATGCACTCTTATGACATAGGCAAAATGTAAATGGCAGGTGGCAAGGCTATCTGACTGGATTATTTGATGACAAGTATCCAACCAGCGTTGTAGTGTGGTCCATATTAGGATGTTGACCCTAGTGTAAGGATGGGTGGAGGTATTTCCCACCATGTAACCTCCAAACCTAGAATCGTGGGAGGGCAGTAATGGACACGCTCCCCTGGACGTGTGATGACGATTGCTAGTTGGTGTTAACCCTAGCTGTAAGAAGGGATGGAGGAATTTCCCATTGTGTAACCTCCAAACCTGGAATTGTGGGAGGGAAGTAGTGGACACGCTCCCCTAGACATGTGATGATGATTGCCAGTTGCCTGCTAGGGAAATTAGGTCGATATAGTCGATGCTTCCACCATGTTGGTTTTATCAGTGGTTAGATTGGTATAGTCGATGCTTCCACCATGTTGGTTTTATCAGTGGTTAGATTGGTATAGACGATGCCACCATATATAGCAGCAGAGGATGGATAGGGTGGGAATGGAGTAGGTGAAGAGGGATAGGAGGATATAGATCAGTTGGAGACTCTTGATGGGAAGGAATGTCATTGTCTGACTTATCAAATTTTACTACTATAACTCTCTCTCCGTTTGTTATGCCTTGTTGCCAAACTGCTTCGAACTCTTGTATCTTTTACACTCTAATTTCAAGATGAAATTTTCTGAAGGAGGACTGTATGTAATGCCCTATTTAATCTTATTTTGAAAATTTTATTGTGTTTAAATTTCCTTAAAATATTGATTTATAATTATCATGAAATATTGGTACATACCTACATTGGTGAAACTGTAAATTTGGTATTGATATAAATTTTGTTATTTACCTCCCCAAATTTTTAAATTTTGAGAAGACATAGTCCTCTCCAATTCATTACCAATTATATATTATATATATATATAATATATTTATTATATATATATAGTTCATTCCCAAAATGTCCTCTCAGATTTACTTGGGAGAAGACACGGTCCTCTCCAATTAATTACCAATTTATATATTCATCTCTCATTCCCAAAATGTCCTATCACATTTACGTGGGAGAAGACATGGTCCTCTCTAATTAATTGCCCAATTTTATATTCATATCATATTCCCAAATGTCCTCTCAGATTTACTTGGGAGAAGACATGGTCCTCTCCAATTAATTACCCAATTTTATATTTATATCACATTTCCAAATATCTTCGCATGTTTACTTGGTAGAAGAGAAGTCAAATGTAAGGATGAGGGAGAAGTTTTGACATTAATGAGAGGTGGTTGAGGTGGAGAAAAGAAGGGGACATAAAAGGGGAAGGATGAGGGGAGGAAGAGGAGGCTGGGTCTTGCTTTTGGTTTTGGTTTGGCTGTGGTTTTGGAGGAATTGTTTGAGAGAGAGAAAGGGAGTATTATTCATCTTGGACACACTACATCTGGTTGGACTTGGGCTTGGAGGGCTAGGGAAACTATGGAGGTTTCTTAGGCTAGGAATTACTTCCTAATTGGCTGGGAGGTAAATCTAGTCGGTAGTCAAGAGGAGCGTCCCAACAGGAGCAACAACTCAAGGGAATTTCCACTGGGCTACCGACACAAGTATTTCTCTATACATAGATTACACATGTAAGTGATTGCAATGAAATATTCACTATTTAAATTGTAGGAATTAGATTTTAAATGTTAAATTATCATCATTTAAATGTCTTGTCAGAAAATAAATTATTTCCATTTTACTCCATTTAAAATAGGAGAATATAGATATGGTAGAGGACCCTAGGAGGAGACCTTACACTACTCGTTATCTTATTATTACAATTTTTATTGCTTTGATGCATTATCTAATTATGAACTATAACTAATTACTAATCATATATTCATATTTAGTATTTAGTATTTATTATATGTGATTAAGTTAATTACTTACAATTAAAGAAAATAGATTATACACACAATTATTGTCACGTGTTCCACCTAACCATAAATGCTATGTTCAACTAGTATATTTGATTTGAATCATGAACCACTTTTCAGAAAATTGATGATTGCAATTTATTTCAAAATTGATCATTATATATATATATAATATATATATATATATATATATATATATATATATATATATATATATATATAAAGAGAGAGAGAATCAACTTCTGAGCCCTAGGGCTAAAGTAAAGTTGTTTCCAGTCTATATTCAGTTAGGAGTTCAGAAAACTCTAAGTCATTACAATAATATTTATTAAGGCATTATAGCTCATCATATTACTAATAAAAATTTACAATCATTTCAATGACGACCCAAAATAACCTTTATTAACATTAAATAAATATATATCTCTTTATTTTTTGAAATTTAAATTTTTTAGTGACTTATATTTAATTTTTAATTCGATTATAAAACACTCAATTATATATGAAGCGAAGATAATGATTCAATTATCAACATTATACTCTTCATTCTTATTTTGATTGCATTTTTATAAAGTTTTAGAATATTACTCTTAAAATTGGAATTTGTAAACAAGTTATACGGTATCATTTTGATGCATTTGTGTACCTATTAAAAAGTAATAAATAATT
>APFE030806383.1:4429-19841 GCA_000404065.3 Pinus taeda | reverse complement strand
ATATAACATAAAATGTATCATGAATGACTTTTTCACAACTAAGATAGTAAGAATCTATTTCTTAATGTTAATAGTAAACATACTCCCAAGTTAAAAGTTCGAGGCCATACTACATTATGTCTATAGAGGAGGTGTATTATGTGTTTATTATAATATCAGATGCATATATATTTGTGGTTATGTTTATGCAAGAAGTGTATTGTGTTTATTATAATTTTAATATAAAGAATAAATGCATTAATTGTTTTGAATCTATGGTCTTTAAATCCCACACAAAATAATTAGTCTACACCTCATAGATCAAACAATAATTGCTTTTAGTGATCCAAAACAAATAACAATTTCAGCATTCCCAAAACAAATAACGACTTTACTATTAATTTTACTCGATTCGTCTCTTATTAAGATGGATTAGTTGGCACAATACGATGTCACCCATTCTATTTGGTTTGAATTCCCGCATGGGGAAATCTTTGGCCCATTATAATAAAGCTCAAAGAGTAGGCTCCCCCATGTTAAATTTTAGACTCTTGATAAATTATAAATTCTTAATATATTTATCTTATTCTTAATATATTTAGCTTACCGAATATACTCTTAATGTTAAAGAAACAATCCATAAATTGAATGTTAAATTTGGTTTAAATTACTGTACTGTATTGCCAATTCACCATTAAAATAAAGAAGTAAAATAAATTTACATGTTGCAGTAATAAAAACACGTAGGAATCAACATCAACCTCCCATTGTAGGCCTTAAAGTGCAAATTTAAATTAATTAAACCCTTGAACTATGGTGAAGGAAAAGTCATCTGCTCACTTCGGAGTTAACAAATATTAGGAAACCAAATCTGCGGTTTACTACTAAACTCGAAGTTAACAAATATTAGGAAACCAACTCTAGGGTTTACTACTAAACTCCTCATGGAGGCCTTAAAAAGCAAGTTACATCAAAGTCAAATGTTCGGGGATCTTACCCAGGTGGAGTTAACAAATATTAGGAAACCAACTCGAAGTTAACAAATATTAAACTCGAAGTTAACAAATATTAGGAAACCAAATCTAGGGTTTACTACTAAACTCCTCATGGACGCCTTAAAAAGCAAGTTACATCAAAGTCAAATTGGGGGATCGAACCCGGGTCACCTGCGTGAGAGGCGGGAATAGTCACCACTATACTACAACGATCACCTGCGTGAGAGGCGGGAATAGTCACCACTATACTACAACGACAGTGATTTTAAAATACGAACAGTCAAAAGTCATCTGCTCTCTTCAGAGTTAACAAATATTAGGACTCGAAGTTAACAAATATTAAACTCGAAGTTAACAAATATTAGGAAACCAAATCTAGGGTTTACTACTAAACTCCTCATGGACGCCTTAAAAAGCAAGTTACATCAAAGTCAAATTGAAGGGGATCGAACCCGGGTCACCTGTGTGAGAGGCGGGAATAGTCACCACTATACTACAACGACAGTCATTAATCAAATCTAGGGTTTACTACTAAACTTTTCATGGAGGCCTTAAAAAGCAAGTTACATGACCCTTTGTGAGAGGCGGGAATAGTCACCACTATTGAGAGGCGGGAATAGTCACCACTATACTACAACGACAGTCATTAATCAAATCTAGGGTTTACTACTAAACTCCTCATGGAGGCCTTGGAATAGTCACCACTATACTACAACAACAATCATTAATCAAATCTAGGGTTTAATACTAAACTCCTCATGGAGGCCTTAAAAAGCAAGTTACATCAAAGTCAAATTGCCGGAGAGGCGGGAATAGTCACCACTATACTACAACGACACTCATTAATCAAATCTAGGGTTTACTACTAAACTCCTCATGAAGGCCTTAAAAAGCAAGTTACATGACCCTCCGTGAGAGGCGGGAATAGTCACCACTATTGAGAGGCGGGAATAGTCACCACTATACTACAACGACAATCATTAATCAAATCTAGGGTTTACTACTAAACTCCTCATGGAGGCCTTGGAATAGTCACCACTATACTACAACGACAGTCATTAATCAAATCTAGGGTTTACTACTAAACTCCTCATGGAGGCCTTAAAAAGCAAGTTACGTCAAAGTCAAATTGCCATCAAAGTCAAATTGCCGGGGTCACGTGCTTGACGGAATAGTCACCACTATACTACAACGACAATTATTAAATACAAATTACCTCACTTCTAAAGCCAAGGATATTCCATGCTATTTTAAAATTAAAATATGAACAGTCACTGTGGACTAAGATGCATGTGAGAAAGTTACATCAAAGTCAAATTGCCGGGGCGTGACGGAATAGTCACCACTATACACTGTGGACTCAAACCGTCTACCACTATACTACAATGACAATTATTAAATACAACCACTATACTACAATGACAATTATTAAATACAACCACTATACTACAATGATAATTATGAAATACAAATGAATAGTCACCACTATACTACAATGACAGTTATTAAATACAAATTACCTCACTTCTAAAACCAAAGATATTCCATGCTAAGCCAAGAATATTCCATGCTATTTTAAATACAAATTACCTCACTTCTAAAACCAAAGATATTCCATGCTAAGCCAAGAATATTCCATGCTATTTTAAAATTAAAATATGAACAGTCACTGTGGACTAGATGCATCTCAGCAAGTTACATCAAAGTCAAATTGACAGAGCGTGACGGAATAGTCACCACTATACACTGTGGACTCAGAGCGTGACGGAATAGTCACCACTATACACTGTGGACTCAGATGCACGAGTATCAGTGTAGACATCGAACTGATTATTGGAAGGAACTTGTAACCTGCTTTTGCTGCTAAATTTCATCACGGCCCTGCTTATTATATATTTGCTCATCTCTCTCTATTATTATCGCTGAATTATTGTCACGGTTCTCGTGTGGGATAAAGTACGATACTCTTCCTGCCTCCCGAAATCTTACATTATCTTTGTTATTATAATTCTTTTTAACAAAGGTTTACAAGGTTATTATCTTTGTTATTATAATTCCACCGAAATTCCTTCCACAGTTTTATTTAATTGTTTAAAATCAGCGCGTTGTGGAGACCGACGAGGCAATGATTGACGACTGGGACGTTGAGTTACTAGTAACGTTGGTGAAAAAGCGATTAACGTATTCGGAAAAAGCTTTCCGTTGTCGTCCTCACTCTATCCGTTAGGAAAAAACTAACTTAATGATGTCGTGGTCCTCCCCCATTGTGGCCCCCACTCTATCCGTTGTGGTCCTCCAACATTCAAACCACACGGGAAATGCATATATCCTGTAGACAATGCCAGATGAGGCAAGCGCTGCAAATATATAGCCGTTCAACGAACTTGGTAAATGGCTATATATATGTCTTCACAATTTCATTTTACAACATTTTCATCCTCCTCTATCCATCTATGTTCAGCTTGTGTGCTGGGTTGCGTGGTTTGAGTTTGAGTCACTAAGTTTGTCTTTTGAGTACGAGTCTGCGTTGGTCTATCGGTGTGTGTGAGAGAGCCAGTCAGTCATGTCTGGGTGGATAGAGGAGTACCGTTTGCAATTTTTTGGTTCAATGAGATCAATGGAGGAGGGTTTGTAATTTTTGGGCTCAAGAAAACAATGATACTCTTTCGGTAAGGTATGGTATACATGCTATTGAATTCCATTTCTATTCTGTGTATGCAATTCTATTTCATTGCCTTGTTTTTTTTTATTGATGGTAAATTATTCAGTTACCGTTTATACCAGAATTAGGAGACAAGTAGCTAATGTCTCTGAGGAATTTTTATATGATATAGGTCATTGAGGCTGGGTATACATGCTATTGAATTCCATTTCTATTCTGTATATGCAATTCTATTTCATTGCCCTGTTTTTTTTATGGATTGTAAATTACTCAGTTACCATTTATATCAGAAATAGGAGACAAGTAGCTAATGTCCCTTAGAAATTTTTATATGATATATGTCATTGAGGCTGTTGTTGACGTTGGCCGAAGAAACGAAATCTTTATTCGAACTTCCAATTCCAGGTATGGCCCGTTAACTCTCTTTTCAGTCATTTTGAAAGGATTTTAAGCTTTGCAGCCTCAGGAATAATTTAAACGAATTTTATTAGATTTAATTTTTCATATGAGCGCCTATGTAGACTTGTTGCTCGATCTAGCTTAACCTGTTAATTATGGTGTACAACAGAAATCACTTATGCCCAATTCTAATTCTTCACCCTGCGTATTAGATTACAGTACTCCTCTGACTCTTCACCCTGCTCGATGGTTGTTACCCGGTTAAGGTTGTTACCCGGTTACCCGCGCAGAGTCTCCCTTTTCACACTTATATGGCTAGAGCCCAAAGGGTAAAGGGTCGAGTAGATCATGAATCTGCAATATTTGTTTGTCTTGGAATAATGCGACCGGCACCTGAACGAGTGGCTGTCAATTTAGGTAGAGAGTTCTCGCTTCAATGGGAAATTCTCAATTCTTCCGGGATTCAGCGCCTTATCAATTATTTCGTCTATATTCAGCAACCTTCTTGGGGTTGCGTATACTGTGCTATCTGAGATATTATATCGATCGGTCTGAAAAAACTAATATTAATATATCAATGCATGGTGGCTCTGTAATACGATCACCACTTAGCTTATGAATATTAAATTAGGTTATGAATATTATGCATTGATATAGTTCTGCTTTGTCCAACTCTTAAAATTTATCGTCAAGGAAAACGGATCGAGTTTTATTTCAATGCTGTTTAGATTGACATGTCGGTTGTTTTTAATAATGATAGGCTATGTGCAAGAATCCGTGGTGTTCGTAGCTAAATACTCCCTGTGTCCTGTTTCCGCTACGACAATGCAGGCGCCATTAATGTGTAAACCTCCGTCAGCACCAAGATTCCAATGCGACCAACCCCGTGAACTGATATGCCGAGGTCAAGAGAAAACTCGCCCTTCAAATTTAACGTTTTCCAGAATTCCCCTACCCGCTTTCATAGTTTCAAGCCGGAATCATGACGCTTTTGTAGTTGTAGAAGAAGAGGGTTGTTTCAATAAGAAGTGTGTTATTTTGCAATAAAGCTTCAGAAACAAGGTTCCATTCTTAGTTACGGAAATTTGTGTTTCAGATGTGTGCCGTCTTAGAAATTGCAAATGTAGAGATTTGTATATCGACATAAAAATTGTACATGAATAGTATTGTCCATAAAGAACTCGTGCTGCTCCTTTCAATAGATTCCTGTCAAAGAGTGTGAACAATGTGTCTCATTGTTATTGTGTAGTGGACTAACCATGAAGCCAACCGGACATGGCATTAACTAAACCAAAACCGGACAAGGTTCCTCTTTTCTAAATCCGGATTTAGATGAATGATAAGGCCGACTACCAAGCCAATTTTTGTTTTTCTGACCCTATCAGAGTACTTGCATTTCCTTTATTGCATCTGATCCGACCAATAGCCTTAATCGCACGAAATGGTGAGAGATTCCGTTTGTGGGATTTGTCACAACGTGAGGAGGAACCTTGGCAATGACTCTGAGATTTTATCATCATTTAGTTCAATCATTTAGCAATCGCAATGAATCTTGGTAGGTACCTTGATCATTTAGTTCAGTTGATTAGGGAGGTAAGTTCATCATTTAGGGAGGCAAATGCTCGACTTGTCATCACAACGTTACTCATCGCCGACGATGGGACTCAGTAGCGAGATCCCATGAGCTCTCGAGAATCGCAGTCAATTACGGTTCATCGACTTACGCTATAACAACTTGGGCGGGAGAATTCGGCTGGAACTTGGGTTCCTGCACGATTTAAAGTACCTGAACCTGGCTTCCAACAATTCGGAGAATACATACCTTTAGGGATTAGCAGGCTCGAGGGACCTCTGCCCATGACTATATTTCGGTTGCCCCTTTTCAGTTTATATCTTGCTAATAATATACTGACAGGGACCTTCTCGGAAGCCATTGGCAATCTGACTCACTTGAACTACATAGATCTTAGTGGAAATCGCTTCACTAGGAACTGGCCTGAAGCCATTGGCAATTTGAGCTCCGTCACGTTCTCAGATTTTTTTCATTATTTTCAAATGGTTCGACAGTAAGGATACCTTTCATTAGTAGATTAAGTCAATTGACCTTCCTATCATACCGTGGAAACGATGTCAGAGGGCGGATACCTGAATCCATTACTAAATTGAGTAAATTGATTACCATACGCCTTTTTTCAATCGTCTCCTGGGGCATACCCGATTCCATTACCAACTTGACTAAATTGACCTACCTCATACGTCATTTCATTAGCAACTTGAGTTACTTGACCTACTTATATCTTGACAACAACGCCTTCACCCGGAGCTTATCTGAAGTCATTGGTCATTTAAGTAGTTTGATCAAGTTAAATTTACCCTCAAATGGCCTTGTAGGAAAAATCCATGAATCCATTGCCAATTTGAGTCAATTGCAGTACCTATATCTTGATAGCAATAGCTTGACATGGAGCTTGCCTCAAGCAATTAGCGATTTGACCAACCTCGTACTGCTTCGCCCCGATAACAACAATGTCACCATTTAATTATTTAGTTATTAGGTAAGTTCATCATTTAGTTCAGTTCATTCCAGTTGTCAAGGAAGTTTTCAATATTTTCTTTGTTTTTTCCCCTTTAATTTAGTATTTAGAATTATGAATTTAGGGTTTTTCTTTTAATTTAGTATTTAAAATTATGAATTTAGTTATTATTTAGTATTTAAATCCCTCTCACATTTCATTTTAAATCACTAACTTCTTCTTATGCAGATATTCCCTGTAGTGTATTTCTTATCACTTATTTTCACTTCACATTCTACACTAAACTTTCACCTCTAGGTTCTCTTTAATTTGTAAATGATCCTTCATCTTGAACATGACACTCTCATCTTCTAGATTTGCTCTAATGAAATTATTTAATTATGATTTCAAAATAGTCAAATCACTTTCAAATGGGTTGAACAAGTGTTATGGAAACTATCTTCTTTCTTCCTTAAATTTAATTGTTATCACATTAATTTTGTAAATTATATCATACTTGTATGATTTTGCACTATAATATTGTATTAATGTTTTTTCCTTAATGTATTATCATGTGTGCAGCATACTATATGTGGATATTATTTATAAATTGTGCATTTAATTAAGTTACAAGTTGTTAGGAACTTTTTGTATACTAACACTATAATTTCATTGTTGTATGGTGCAGAAAATCTATCAATATCAAGTTGCTAGTGAGTGGAAGAAATTGGGTATTTTTATGTTTTGTAAAGTTGTAATTAAAACAATTAATATTTTTTTTTGTTTAGATGGGCCCATCAATGAATGTACATGAACTCAAACTATCGTTAATAAAACCAGTAGGCTTTATTTTTTGTGGAGGGGAATTCAACCCCTCTGAAAGACTCTTAGGAAGGTTAAATTGTAACCCTCCTTTGAGTTGTGTTACTTGTGTTCATTGTTTTCATGACCTTTAGTTTATAGTAACTTCAATATGCTCAAACACAAATATATTATAATGTGACTTTTAACGTTTATTCACATAAATTATTTAACATTTTTTCAATGTTTTAAACATATTCCCCACATACACAAAAAAATCACTATTATTCACATAGATTATTTAACATTTTTAAAAATTTTAAACATCTTCCCCATATACACATAAATGACAAAATCACTCTTATACACACACATATTAATTTATATTTTTTTTTATTCTCATTTTTTTGTTTTTGTTTTTTATTTTTCACTTTTCAATTTGTTTAATTATATTTTTTTCTTATAAATATGTTTTTAGGATATTTATATTATATATTTTCCTTGTATAAAATATATATTAATTAATAATTACACTCATATTTTTATAAAAATAAATATTGTTTAATAATTAAATTGATATTTTTATAAATTTAAATTAAATACGAATATATTGTTTCGAGTTTTTGTAAATATTTAAATGTTTTTATTATTTATTTACATAAACTTATTATATCTAAATATTTGTGTATTGGTTTTATGATTTATATATACTAAATATATTTATGGATGCTTTTATATATACATCTATATATGAATGAATGTATCTGGATTATAATGTATGTTTTGAATGAATGTATCTGGATTATAATGTATGTTTTGGATTCTATTTTTTATATGTATATGAATGCATTATTTTGAGAATTGAAATAGTGTTTTTATTAGTAACATTTCAATAATTAGAATTTATTTGTTAAGGTTTTTAGTTTGATATGTATCAATGAATAGGATATGTACTTCTATATTGTGTGTGTGAATGTATTATTCAAAGTATTTGTATTACGTTTATGTACTTTTTTGGAGTGTTTATTCTTCTATGTTTATGAATGTCTTATTTTGCATGTTTTTGAGTATTCGTTCATTGTTTCTTTGTATCTATATGAGTGTAATGTCTCAGTATTCCTTGAGTGTTAGAGTGGTGGTTTCATTGTTTGTGTGTATACAAATATATTTTTATGAATAGTTGTTTGTATTATTTTGAGAGTTTTTCCATATTCCTTCATTATTTGCTTGTGTGTGTATTTTTTAAGTATTCTTGTGTATGGATATTGTTTACTTTTATGTGTATGAATTTATTATTTGTTGTATTTGTATATATATTATTTACTTGTATTCTCGATATGTGTATGAATATATTGTTTGCTATACTTGTGTGTATATTATTTATTTATATTCTTTATATGTGTATGAATCTATTCTTCAGCTACATTTATATGTGTCTTGTTTACTTGTATTCTTTCTCTATGTATAAATGTATTCTTTATGTGTGTATGAATCTATTCTTTGCAATATTTGTATGTGTCTTTCTTACTTGTATTCCTTTTATTTGTATGAATGTATTCTGTATGTTTGTATGAATCTATTATTTGCTACATTTATGTATCTTGTTTACTTGTATTCTTTGTATGTGTATAAATGCATTCTTTATGTGTATGAATCTATAATTTCCAACATTTGTATGTGTCTTGTTTACTTGTATTCTTTGTATGTGTATGAATGTATTCTTTATGTGTATATGAATGTATTAGTTGCTACATTTGCATGTGTCTTGTTTACTTGTATTCTTTGGTTGTGTATCAATGTATTCTTATGTGTGTATGAATCTATTCATTGCTACATTTGTATGTGTCTTAGTTAATTGTATTCTTTGTGTGTATGAATCTATTATTTGCTACATTTGTGTGTGTCTTGTTTAATTGTATTATTTGTATGTGTATGAAAGTATTCTTTGTGTGTAGGAATCTATTCTTTGCTATATTGTATGTGCCTTGTTTAATTGTATTCTTTGTATGTGTATGAATGCATTCTTTATGCCTGTTTGAATCTTTCTTTGTTATATTTGTATATGTATTATTTACTTATAGATATATGAGTATAATTTGGGTGAATATAATTTTTAAATATTTATTTCTACGATTATAAATATATTCTAATTATTTCTGTATATAAATATATTATTTAGAATATTAAATTACAAATAAGTTATTATTATTATTTTATTATTATTATTATCAATTTTTTATTATTTTGTTTTGTATTTTCATTTTTTTTATCAAAATTTCAAATATTGATAATATTAATTTATCATTTTAGAATAAAAAGAATATCCATATTACAACAAAATTTAAAAAATACATAATATTAGCCTAAAGTTACAACCCAATTAATGATTGCCATGTTATAAAATACCAAGCAAACTATCTCAACGTTCAAATCCCTTAAAAAGGAAAAAAACAATACCATAATATTTATAATAACATCATAATGCATACTAAATAATTATTTAACACTAAAAGCAATACAATAAATAAATTTCATTAATTTTATTTAAAAAAATTAATTAATTTTAATAATTTATAGATTTTTTTCGTAATACTATAAGTTCAATACAATAAATAAATTTCATTAATTTTATTTAAAAAAATTAATTAATTTTAATAATTTACAGATTTTTTTCGTAATACTATAAGTTCAATATTTTTTGAAAATTTTGTTAATGATAATCATTGTTTTAAATATAATAAAGAAAATAAATACTTATTAATTTTAATATCATACTAATTAATTTATAAAATAAATGTAATTATCAACATCATAATATTTATACTCAATCTTAATCACATGGAGAAAATAACATTAATTCTAAAGTTCATAAGTTCATAATAAGTGCCCTGTGTGTAAACATGTCACTTTGTGAGTCAATGTATAATGTTTGTGGGTATGTGTGTGTTTGTGTGCACCCTATGTTTGTTGTGTTCATGTATGCATGTGAGTGATTGTGCCTCATTGGCAATGGATTATGTGGGTGCGCGTAAGTGGTTAGTCTCATGCAAATGATGGACCATTTTTGGGGTCATATAAGCTCTCACCTTCACATGGTTGAGTGTTAGTATGGATTTCACATCTCCAAACCAAGAAGAGCTTTCTATATAGTAATTTTCAATTTATTTAAAACAAAACATTAACTTAAAAACATCAAAATTGTTACCTTAATAATATTTATATAATATTTTTATTATCTAAAAAACATATTAATATACCAACTCAATAAAATTGAATTAAATTAAAATAATTAATATATATAAAAATTTAAACTAATACATGTTCATTCTACAACATTTTTTCAACTATATTAATTATAAAAATAAATTAATATAATTGCTAATTATCATATTTTATTATTCAAAGTTTTTAAGAAAAAATATATAATTTTATGTTTATTACTGATTTAAATATTAAATCATAATAATGAAATAATAAAATAAAATAGAATACTAATTATTATGTTTTTTATTAAAATTTAAAATGTAATTAAGAATTTATTAAAATTTAAAATGTATTTAAGAATATATATACATATATATATAAACGTTTAAATGAAATTAAAATAAAATAAACAAATTATAGTAAAAATAAACTTATCAAAATAAAATAATAATAAAAATATGGTATTAAGAATTAATTCACGTAGAATATAGCCTTTTTAAATGGTAAAATTAAATGACCTTAGATCCATATTAACTTTGGGACTACAAAGTATCGAAGATCAATCTCTTTTCACTTTAAAAGAGGTTTACATCTCAAGGGATTTGATCCATCTCAGAACTTGGTAGATCCAGTGTTAAGATAACCAACTTAAAATGGTAGTGATGTTGTAAGATAATGTCCAAATAAATAAAATAAAATAAAATAAAATAAAAAATGAAAAGATCAATATATTGTAATGTAAACATTTTCACGGGAAAATAAATAAAAACATAAAAGTAAAAATAACAAAATAAGAATAAACTTACAGAACTAAAATAATCATAAAATAAATAAAAATGTAATAGTAAAAATAACAAAATAATAATAAAATTATAAAACTAAAATAGTCATAAAAATATGGTACTAAGAACTAATTCATTTGGAATATAGCCTATTTAAAGGGCAAAATTAATGGAGTCTAGATCCATTTTAACTCTCAAACTATAAAGCATAGAGAACAAATTTATTTTCATTCTAAAAGAGGGTTCCCATTTCAAGAAATTTGATCGATCTAGATCTTTCGTAAATTTGATATCAAAATAAAATTAGTTATATTAATTTCCTACTTATTCATTTTATCACATATTTTATAATTATAAAATACATTAATAGAAGTTTAATAAATTTATTACATAAATTTAATAAAAAATATAAATATATACCACTCATTATTATTATAAATTATACTCAATGAAAAATAATATTAGTAATATTACTTTATCTTTATAAAATTGATTTTAATTATTAAACATAATCACAAAAATTATATAATATATATAATATATATATATATATATATATATATAAATAATTAATATTAATATTTAAATGAAATTTTAAATATAATTAAATATCATATAATCATTAAATATTAAAAAATTTCAAAATGCATTTAAAGTAAAATTTAAATAAAAATAATAATATATTATTTTATTTAAGACACATTATTATAAAATATGACTTTTAACATTAAAACATTTGAAAATAAAAGGAATATTTTTGTAATGGAATAAAATTATAATAAAATAAATACTAATTTCAAAATTGAGTTTTTTTGGAGTAATTTTGATATTCGAGTAATTTTGTTTTCGCATTTGTGGATTATATATAGAGTTAGAATAATTATCTTATTAAGATTAATATAAATAGTTAATTATTATTATTGATAAGTTAAACCTTCAGGCATAAAAAAAGGGGAAATTTACACTACAACTTAAAGGTTAATATGATAAAGAGAAAAGAGGTTTCACTTGGCTCACACCATGAAAGGATCCTCGTGGTATGTCTGGAGTGAGTGGAAGAATGATTGGAACTAAATGTTTTTGGGATTTTAGATCAATTTTGTACTCTTGAGTGGAGGCTTTGCTCTCTAGGGTTTTGGCGATCTCTACAATGGCAGGTCTCTCCAAATAGCTACATACGTGCTAACACTGACAGCAACACGACTTTTCGATCCCAGCAAAACAGTTTTGAACCTCATGAATCCCCCTAGGGGGAGGGCGCATCGCCTCCCGAATGGACGATGAAGAGCGGAAAAAGAATAAGGAAGGCGACAAATCAAAGGATCAGAGTGAGAACAACACCGATCTAAACTCACAAGAGGAAAAACATGATAACAAATAACAACTCAATGTCACCTCGACAACATGCAAGATCGTGGCTACTGAACGTCTGAAAGTAGTACCTTCAGGCCATCGAATCAATGCTCAGATACAGTATGTGAGAGACAATGATCTGATAGGCAAGTTCATAGGACTATGGCCGACTGAGAAGGTGTTGTGTGGATGGATAACAGTGAAATGGAACCCAAAAGGACATATCACCCTGCAGCTGGGGCCTAAAGGGTTCTTCACAACCATTTTTAACTGCCTGGAAGACTAGAATAGGATTCTGGATGGAGGGCCCTATTTCTTCAATGCCGCCAACCTGTTTCTCACAGGCTGGGTAGAGTGCTTCAACCCTGATAAGAAGGATCTTAGTTGGGCTCCAGTCTGGATTTGATTGTACTCACTTCCCATGGAGTATTGGGATGAAACGTCTATACAAGAAATTGGTAGTGCTTTGGGCGAATTTATAAAATTTGTAGAGGAAACAAAATTCCGAAGATATACCTCCTACGCACGAATTTGCATCTACATGCACCTCAACAAGGCCCTTCCGTATGCGACAAGTTTATTCCATGACTATGTTGAGTGTGTTCAGTTGATTGATTATGAACATGTGCCGTTTAGGTGCAAAAGATGTCATGCCCTCGGTCATTTATTCAGGGACTGTCCTTTATCTCAAAAACCCTCATTCCCAGCTGGACCAGATATGCCTAAGGCTGATGGCTTTACCAAAGTGTTCAGTCGAAGGAGAAGCCATAAGAAATCAGCTTCAAATTCCAAAATGCCTCAACCCAGCTCATCCAAGCCTTCAACAAGCAGGAGGGAGATAACAAGGGAGACAAAGGAGAGAGAGAGAGGGAGGGAGGGAGGGGGAAAGAAGAGAGGGGGAGGGAGAGGGCGAGAGAGATGGTGTGAAACAGAGGGAGTGGGTGAGAGAGGGAGAGAGACAGGGAGAGAGAAAGGGAGATATGAGGGGGAGAGAGGAGGATAGGGAGAGGGAGTGGGCGAGACGGGAAGGGAGAGCGGTAGATAGAGATATAGGTGGTAGAGGAGAGAAGGATATGGGCCGGGGAGCATGAGTGGGAGGGAGAGAGTGTGAGATAGGGGAATGGGGAGAGGGAGAGAGAGAGGGAGAGAGAAAAGGAGAGGTAGAGGGAAGAGAGAGAGCGGGAGACTATGTCGGAGAGTGTAGGGTGTGGTGAAGAGAGTGAGAGAGGAGGAGAGGGATATGAAGAGAAAGGGAGAGGGAGAGAGAGGGGGAGGAGGAGGGAGAGGAGGAGAGAGTGTGATAAGGGGAGGAGGAGATGGATAGTGAGGGAAATAGTGGGAGAGAAGAGAGACGGTGGAGAGGAAGAGAGAGAGAGGAACACAGAGTGGGGTTAGGAGGGGGAGTGAGAGGGAGTGATATGTAGAGAGGGACAAAGAGGGTTTGGGTGAAGGGATAGGTGGATAGAGATGGATATGTGGAGAGTGCAAGAGTGGGAGAAGGTGAGACAATGAGAGAGGGGGACAGGTAGAGGGAGAAGAAGAGGAAGTAAGAGGAAGAGAGAGAGTGGGAGAGTGGAGGGAGGGTGGAGAGGGAGAGAGATGGGGAGAGAGAGGGGGGAGAGAGATGAGGAAGGAGAGAGGGGGGAGAGAGAGGATGAGAGGCAGAGGGAGAGGGGAAGTGGGAGGAGTAGATAGTGAAATAGGTGGGGGGAGAGAGGGGGACGGGAGAGTATGATTGGGACAGGGGGAGTTGGAATGTGATGGGGAGAGAGTGAGAGGGGGAGAGGGAGAGGGGGAAGGGGAGGGATAGGGAGGGGCGAAGGGCAACGGGAGGGAGACTAAATGAGAGATGAGGAGAGAGTTAGGGGTTAGGAAGTATAAGTGAGAGGGGGAGATGGAGATAGAGAGAGAGAGATGGAGAGGGAGGGAGAGGAGGAATGAGATGAGGAGAAAGGAATGCAAAAAGTAACATTCAAAACTAATAATCTCAGTTTGTGTTATCAAATTGTTATGTATGTAACGAAAACATGAAAGAAGCATATTGTCATTAACATGCAGTCATGTGTAGCCAACAAGTTCAGATGTAATGAAAATAGAAGATTTAAAATGAAAATAATGTGGGGTGGGTGGAGAGACATACAGGGGGCGGGGGTGGAGAGGGAGGGAGAGAAGGGAAGAGAGAGGGATAGTGGAAGAGAGTTATAGAGAGAGATAGAGGGAGAGGGGGAGAGATCTAGATTCATATAAATGGTTATTCATATAATTATTCCCAATATTATTAATACTTAGATGAATGGTTATTCATATAAATTAATTGAGTTGAATCTACTTCATTGTGTTAATAGTGTGTCTCTTTTCGAATAAGTTTTTCACAATTTTAATTTAGCTATCAATAATAGTTAGATGAATTATAGAGATTTAATCTCCATAAAATATCCTAGAATATGCATTGTAAGATAAACAAAGCAATAGTTGAAATTTATCTCCAAAGTGATTGTGTCCTTTTTACTCTTTTAGTTAAATTGAGTAATTAAAAATTTTGTCATATAAACAACGTCATATGACATAAGAGAATTGGGTATGTGGTATCGATAAAGTATGGTACTGGCTCATGGTATTGTAACAAAATTTATTTACAAATTAAGAATCTCTATAATAAAATATGAGTAATGTGTTCCATGCTTTTAAAATGTATATATGTTTAACTTATATATTAATTATTTT